>JABBWJ010000105.1:0-151841 GCA_016647685.1 Suillus tomentosus
GCTGTGGTGCAATGTATAAGATAACAGACATTTCCCAAGGTAAAACTTATTCGCCAGGGTTCTCAACTAGCGGAAATTGTTGACTGGTAGTACATTTCTAAAGCAGATAGCGTCGAAGTCTCAAGACACTACACATATGTACTTTCGCTCGCACAGCGAACACATCGTTGTATTTTGCAAGCAAAATACAGCTGCCAGTCATCAGAGAAACACAGCATATGTTCTTTCTCGCGCAGTGGGTCAACACACTGTCGTTGCTCTGGAGTATGTTGGCCCCTTAACCTTTTCTCGTCATCGTGGACCATACTTCGTACGTGACCATTTTCATCCAAGTCGTATTGCACTTCACAAGCAGTACTTATGTTCATTCTCGCGCAGTGGGTCAACACACTGTCGTTGCTATGGAATATGTTGGCCCCTTAACCTTGTCTCGTCATCGTGGACCATACTTCGTACGTGACCATTTTCATCCAAGTCGTATCGCACTTCACAAGCAGTACTTATGTTCATTCTCGCGCAGTGGGTCAACACACTGTCGTTGCTATGGAATATGTTGGCCCCTTAACCTTGTCTCGTCATCGTGGACCATACTTCGTACGTGACCATTTTCATCCAAGTCGTATCGCACTTCACAAGCAGTACTTATGTTCATTCTCGCGCAGTGGGTCAACACACTGTCGTTGCTCTGGAATATGTTGGCTAGATTGACCTTGTCTTGTCATCGTGGACCATACTTCGTACGTGACCATTTTCATCCAAGTCGTATCGCCCTTTACAAGCAGTACTTATGTTCATTCTCGCACAGTCGCTCAACACTGTCGTTGCTCTGGAAGATTTTGGCCTCTTAACCTTGTCTTGTCATCGTGGACCATGCTTCGTACGTGACCATTTTCATCCAAGTCGTATCGCCCTTTACAAGCAGTACTTATGTTCATTCTCGCACAGTCGCTCAACACTGTCGTTGCTCTGGAAGATTTTGGCCTCTTAACCTTGTCTCGTCATCGTAGACCATCCTCTGTATGTGGTGAATGTGGACATCACCCGGCTACTACGGAAAGGCATAGCTTATTCCCACACATTCTAAATTGATACATAACTGACAAACATCGGAATGTCAAATTTGATGACATTCAAAAGTCGAAAGCACGAAGGAATTTTCTATGGTCGCGTGGTCGAGTGAATATCTCGTAGTTAGGGAGATACCGGCTTTCACACTTACATGTCAGTTTGACCTGAGAGTGACGGAAAACCAGCTTTTCAAGTAGATTTATCAACATTTAATAGCGGACGCACATATACAGTCCCCGGCCGAGGTTAACGTAGCATTGTTCCCTGAAAGATACGGACTTTTATTTTTAGCTTGAATACTATGAACCTTACCACTCATGTGGCGATTTTGATTCATGTAGATCAACCAGCAGCTTTTGTTCCACCTTCCCTTCGACTTTTAGGTTGAACGATAATGAGATCTTTTCCTGATCCTGAAGTTTTATAGTGAAATCATGTAAAACTCCTTTCCGATATAAGAGCAAATATGACGATGTGATGCTCGATCACAGAATTGTGCTAATTATTGTGATTATGTACTATATATTGTGATATATGACCTTCTACTTTCCTCACCAGTTCACTGATGACGAGCAACCGCGCAGCCGGCTAGATGGCCTTGTTAAAGAATTGACTTGTCATGGAAGCACCATGCTTACTTGCCCTTATCATGAACTGCGGGGTGTTCTACGACGAGTCGTGACACAGACTGGCAATCTGAAATCGAATGAGAGCAGTGTTACTCAGCAACGATTCCATTAACAACAAAATGTATGTTTCTCAGTTCATTTTACCAGTTTCGTACGTTGTGCACGAGAAGTAAATATGAGACGTTAGAGTTCGCTGTAAAGTCAACCCCTGCAACGCGAGACCCATGTCCTCAACTCTTCAAGCTTCCATCAGCGAACCAGTGAACATATTAAAAAGTCATATTTAACTATATATTACTAACAATCACACCAATCACCATAAATCTGGTGGGGGGGATTACTTGGAAATATATGACCTTCCGAAGGAAAGATAGGTTTGAAAATCAACCAGCCGAGCTATCCTACCCTCGATGCACCGTCTTATGTACGAAACAGTCTATAAGTCAAATATTTGGTACAAGCTAATGAAGCGGATTATGGATTTATACTAGTCTACCAACAAAAGATGTGACACTTTCTGTTGCAATGACACTAATCCTTGATTCTCATAAACACATAATTTAGTACCAGACTCGAAATATCTCAGGAGAAAGGTTGTCCAGCCCTCAATACCATTTTATACGTTAATCAGTCCATCAGTGAAATGTTGGACATGAGGCAATGAAGGGGATTGTAGATTTATACGAGTCTACAAATAAAAGATGTGACACTCTCTATTGAAATGACACGAATACTTGATTCTCACAAATGCATGATTTAGTACCAGACTCGACATACTGGGGGAGAAATCTTCTACCGCCCAACCCTTCGGAGACTGACATCAAGGCACGTGGTTTTCGCATTGCCGTTGCGGAGCAAGTCGGGGCATTCCGATCAGCATTGGCAAATGCAAATAATATGCTCAACCGACATTACAAATCCAAACAATCGACAGGGACATAACAATCCGTGTCTTTCGAAAACATGACGTACATTTGGGCGTCGCCCAGACACGCGACATTTTACATCTGTTTGACAGGTACATTATGGTCTATGAAATGCACACTGAAGTGCAGGATCATGAAGTTTCGAAGGGACGGCAAGGTGCATCTGGTTTCTGCTTTAGCAGATTCGCTGTATCATCGCTCAGACACACGACACGTTTGAATGTTGTCGGCAGGTACGTCATAATCTATTGCATGCAAATTGAAGTGCGGGATCATGAAGTTTCGAAGGGACGGCAAGGTGCTTCTTGTATTTACTTTAGCAGATTCACTATACCATCGTTCAGACACACGACATGTTTGAATGTTCTTGGCAAGTACTTAATAATCTATTGCATGCACACAGAAGTGCAGGATCATGGAGTTTCGAAGAGGCGGCGAGGTACGTCTTGTATTTACTTTAGCAGATTCACTATACCATCGTTCAGACACGCAACATTTTGAATGTCCTTGGCAGGTACATTATGATCTACGAAATGCACACTGAAATGAAGGGCAGGTGTTTTGAGGAAATGACGAGATATGTTCATCAATCCTGATCTCTGAGCAAATGTATTTTCATACTCCAATGTCTGCCGCCGTTTTTTGATCTACCCAATGGCATTTGTCGTGTTTAGTTCCGTCAATCGAACCTAATTAGTTCAAGGCTGCAGTCGGCCTTTTGAAGCGGGGGGCATTCCATATCAAGAAGTTTTGATGATTGATCACCATGCCGCGTAACATACTCTCGTTCGCGCAGTTGTCACTACGATTATTCAAAAAGTAAATGTTCTTGCCGCCTGAACTGCACTGGACGTTTTAATAGATCAATTCGCACTTAGCATGTTGAATAGTATGACATTACGTTGTCAAGCAATCTTCTTTAGTTTGAAGATTGTCAGTGACTTCCTCAATCAAGGGTATTGCAATTGGAACACTTTCGTCGGCTAAACACCAAGCCACGCAACACATTTTTGTTCGCGCAGTCGTTACTACAGTTGAGTGAAAAGCGAGCCTCCCTGCCGTTTGGCAGCATTAGACACTGCAATAAATGCAGTATTGATTGGTATGTTGGACAATATAAATACTGCTGGAAATCATCCATCATAAAATTTGCAATTAATCAATTATTGTAAAGATAAACAAAATTAGACTGATACGGACAGTACTCGAATATGATGCGTTAGCGGGCAAAGGAACGAGAACGACAAACAGAGAATAGCAAGAGGGAAGACGAAAAATGATTTACTCCGAGTCAAAGGCGGCATCCTCCAGCATCCTCCTCTGTTCGGCTAGTGCGTTGACGGACATGTAGGATACAACCTCTGGCGTCAAGTCCTGACGATGGTTGGTTCCAAAAAATTTTCTAAACGGAACTGTTAATTATTGGTACTTGCCGAGCAGCGACAAAAACCTTACCTGGTCCACCACTCCAGGAGTTTATCTACCCTACGTTTCGTGACAGGACCAGGCACAACCTCGAAATAGTCCACGACGTTATTCCAGAATAACTCATAATCAAAATCGCCGTCCACAGTGCGCCAAGATGAAACACACGATAAAGCAAAATGAACCTACCACTCAAAGGTTAGATGCCAGAAATCGAATAGTGCGTAATGACATTTACTACTCACTTGACAAACAATGTAAGCGATGGCACGAGGTGTCACCTTCTTCATGCTGATGATGGAGGTGACACAGGTTTTAACTTTAGCCTGCTCTGATTTCCGCTGAGCATGCCTATTATTTTCGAGGATATCGGCACCATCGCCATCTCCGTCAGCTTCCTTCGCAGAAGAAGGCGATGTAAAGATGGCTTTGAAGGCCTAGAGTGCCGCCATGAGAAAAAGGGTATTACGACTACATTCCAAAGCCATTGTGACTCACCAGAACCAGAAGCTTCGATTTTAAAAAACCCTCCTCGAGTTTATCGCGGTCGACTTTATATTTCTCGTACATGAACAGCGGCCACGAATTTTCCGAGACAATGTAATCTGTTGTTCTGTCGCGAATACCGGCCCTGACACTAGCCCAGTATCAGTATCCTGTAATACGAGAAAAGCTGATACTTACCGGTTTTCATCCCAGTCCCACTCGGCGGGACAAAGTAGCTTCCCACAAACGTCACTCGCAAAGCCGCGTGAATGTTTATCGTCAGGCTTGATCAAAGGAGACGGGCGAAATTCTTGGTTGACCCAGGCAGCAACAAGCTCCTTGAGACTGGAGGTATCATCACCACGCGCCGCATCTGCTCCTTTCTTAAGCTATAGAACAATCAGCACGCAGCATGAATGTTGTGCAAATGATAAGCCAGACCTTTTTTAACATATTTTCACATTCTTCGTGCTCAAGTTGCCCGAGCTTCTCGTGCAGCCATGGTAGCGTTCGCGCGAGTTCAATGTATCCAGATTGCATGCGATCTTGTCTGTGTGATTGGATTAAAAGTACGGTACAAAACAAAAAGTCAAGGACCTACTCCAGCGTGGCCTGTGAGTCATCCGTCAGACGCAAACTCTCGTATCTGCGATCATTCTCAGCGATCAAGTCTTCTAAGCTAGAGTACAGGACGACCATGCGGCGAATTGCCCTGCCTTGTGCAACATAGTACGTTGTCTTTCTTTATAAATAGATTAACACTAGCCCAAGTATGCAAGACAGTACGCTTACCTCTGCTTTGTCCCTCTCTCCTGTCGCAGCGTCTCGAGCTCTTCTTCTAAGGCGGCAATGCGGCGCTTTGCCCTTGCGTTGGTAGAGGTAGGGATGGGCTGAGAGGGATCCACGTGTACAAGAGATTGGGATTCGCCGGGAGGTGATTCGCCGGACTCCGACTTGGACTCAGAGGAGTGAGGATGACCAGTGAAGCTGGGAGGTGCGGTGGACATAGCGTGGACTCAGAGTGAGAGAGCAGTACGAGGTGAAGGGAACGAGTAAAAGAGCGAGGTGAAATGAGACGGGAGGAAAGAGCGAGGTGAAGTGAGACGGGAGGAAAGAGCGAGGTGAAGTGAGACGGGAGGAAAGAGCGAGGTGAAGTGAGACGGGAGGAAAGAGCGAGGTGAAATGAGACGGGAGGAAAGAGCGAAGTGGGGGATAGAGGAGATGGTCGTGAACCTGAGGGTTTTTATATGTATGTTCGGGGCTTGTTGACATCTTGACCCATTGCGTAGATACCTAATGAGGTGATTACTATAGTTGGCATAGAGCAGTTGTACTAAATAATAGACGTACTTTTTGCGTACTATGATATACCCTCATCACGCCACGATGCAGTGAGAGTCCTTTGCTCCATTGCGAGGCGGACATCATCAAGTCTGAAATAGTAGGCGATAGTATAGTTGCATTTGACGATGGACGCACCTAGGAACGACCAGGATGCAGCTGATATGCTTGGACAACCACCCGCATTGAAATGCGCAGTAAATTTATGATTCTCCTTCTTCTCGACGCCTCCTTAAATCTCAAGCGCCCCTGTCACGTGTGCCTCGACGTATAATCGACCAAGTCCAGCTACTCAAAGCACCTACAATGATGCAAGAGTAAAAGACACCAGTTAATTCGGAACGGGTCGACCACAACCAACTTTCAGTACCTCCGGATACAAATATGCTATCAACAAGACCCAGCGCAAAATGGAAACTCGTTCATGTCGCCAGAGATGGAAATGCGAGGAACAACGGAGGAGTGAGGAGTGAAATACTGTGAGTAAGAGACTCCGAGTCGGCGGGAAGGTCGAGAACACTTGAACGATTCTGGTTTGGCTGACAAATCATTTTTAGTCAGTAAACTGAGTTGCGACCGCAGAAGACACCATTTGCAATACGTTCTTGAGGTCTACGCCACGGTACATCATTATACATGTATATACATGTGTAAATATCATACTTACTACTCGCATATAGTGATACAATGAAAAAAATGAGACAGAACCTCTAGCAGGTTTGAGCGCCAGGACGGGGAGCAAGGGGGCGCTGAGAGCAGCGAGAGCTCATGCCCAATGACATAGATAGGCGCAGGGACTCGGAGAATGGGACAGTATAAAAGGATGTGGGGGGAGCATGCGCGTGATAGGTTCCCCAGGACTTTGTGGGCTGGGCGCAGTTCGGGAGGTGTGCTTGAGAAAGGTATCTTCGCCGCTGTTCGTGGTCTGGATTGTGATGGTACTGGTATGGCACCCACCAGCCCACATGTTGGAGAGATGAGAGAGGGCTCGCCTGTGCTGGTGCTGGTGCGGGCGGGAGCGAAGAAGGAGAGTTGGGTGATTGATCGGAAGGAACAGATGCTTCCCTCGCTCTTTCGCGAGAGAGCATAGGACAGGTCTCAGCCTGCGGCCCATGTATCTGGTTCTTGTTGCTGCTGTGTTAATTGGGCTTCGAGACAACGAAAGTCTGTGCGTGTGCGTGGAAGCAGGGGGAGCCAAAGAAACGAGAATGAGAAGAAAAGTAAAAAGACCTGTAACGCACCTGCTAGAGCAATGACGCAATGACCAACTCCAACGTCTCTCCGGTCTCCACTTTTTCAGTCTCAACCTAAACTCCAGGTCGTCATCCAGGAGAGCATACCAACATGTTACCATAAGCTAAACAGCGCCAGATAGTTCAGGTACGAGGTTTTTGCAGGACAATGGAATTCAGGATAATGTAGTTGGGCGCAGGAAGGGTATCATGACAAGGCGGCAGGTGGAGCAAGGGTGTGGTGAACAGCACAAACCTACAATGTTGAATGTACATAGTACATCAATAAAAAAAGGTTTGTAACGCAGCAACAAAAGACTCACCAAGACATACAAAAATATATTTTCATGTGAAGCTAGAAGAGGTTTTTGCGACGTTGTTGATGCGCTGACGTTGTACTGGTAACATTGAATGTCGAAGTGTTCAACGATGCATGATGCAGGACGGGTCAACGCAAGTTTGAACCAAGTGCCACAGGGACAGATTCAACCCAAGATTCAACTACAATGAATCTGATATCATGACTACAGTACACGAACACCTGAGGCCTGAGTTTCGGTTGCACTGGTAAGAACATCAATAATAACGGCTTTTCGCTTCCACCTGTACTCACGGAAGTTAGAGTGTTCATTCCCCAATAGACGTTGTTGGAATTGAGTGACTGAGCAAATCGTAAGCGGCACCGAGAATCACGATCATATAATCAGTACTTAGTACTACTAGTGCTCGAAGAATACAACTTGGTGCATGTATAACGTACGTATGCGAGTCCCCTGTATCGCCACACCCCCAGCGAACAAAATAAACAAAATACGCAATGCGACTAGTAAAGCTATATGAAATAACCAGATTCGGCAAGGATACAAGCAATGAAGTCAAAAGAGGGACAACCAATATCTTCAAGCAAAATATCAATGTTACTCTAGCATGTTAACCAACCCACAGGCTTGTATTCCGGCATGACATGACTGGCCTTTTCAACTTTTATTGCCCAATCATCAACTTCTCGTTGGAGAATCTGCAGAAGTTGAGTGTACTGCCGCACTCGGTTCTGTGCTGCGGCGTAACTTGCATAGACTGTATCAATAGTGTATCGAGTAAATAGCTCGTTTGCATGCTCGTCATCCTCGAGATCAACTTCGTCAAGCGTTATCTGAGTCATGCTAAGTCAGTGCTTGCACAAACTTATGCAACAATATGACTCGCACCAAATACGACTGCAACTCTCGCAGGCGGCCTGACGTTTCTTTTTTTGAAAAAATAGAATCTCCACGGTAGCTTGGAGAGTCGGAGAGAGTCGACAATAGCGGTGTATTAGTGTGAAAAGGGCTAGGGATTGGCAAGGTCGATGAGGAAGTTGTTTCTACTGACATGTTTAGGTACGGGTTAAAACGAGTTAAAACTTGGCATCAAACGACCAAAAATATTTGATGAAGAGCTTCAATCGGAGCTATGCGGTATTTTAAACGTTCCATTAGAGGAAATTACCTTTGAAGGCCGGTTCCTTCAGACAGGCGTGAGTCGCGTTACTCACTAACATCATAAATTTTCACCTTCAAACGGTTGATGTCCAAAAGTCTATTTCAGCTAGAGTGAAACTTGAATGCGTATCTCTCCACCACCTTGGATCAGTTTGTGTTCTATATTTCTGCTTCTGATGGTCGCCGTGTCCTTACTACGCTGCAATGCAACGGGTTGTTCGTGGGCAAAGGATACAGATGCTCGTGGACTTAGCAGGCATCGCGCTACATGCAAGTACTACCAGAGGGCTAGCACGTTAGCTACAGATAAAAGGCGGCAGCGGGCAAAGGATTTTATTTTAACATCAAGGAAATCATCGACCTCATACCGGCCATCGCAGCTACTCGCCGTAAGTACTAATATGTGATATCGGTCGCTGAGAACTCTGATATAGACTTATTGAAACAGCCACTCGAACCAATTCAATTCAAAAAGGGCCAACACCCCAAACCCATAGCCTGTTGCGAACGCCAGGTACCTACTAAGTCTATGAATCCAGCTAGCGGTACCACGCGTGTCGGCCCCTCGGCTGTTACTATATTACAGGACGCAGATTTTGAGATGGAGGATGCCATTGAAGAAGACCATGGAATTCCAGGCATGCGTCTTTGTTAACTTTGTCTATTGTCATACATAGTACTCATGGATCGCCAGCACACCCTGGACATCATCCCTCGCGACGTATGTTTGTACCAAGGAACTTTGAAGATATTATACTTCCCGACGAAGATATGAATTCTCCCGTGAATGATCCATCTATTGTGACCGGGATTCAGAAACCATCGCAGCATAGAATCCAGCGAGTCCTTTTGACGCTACGTGACACTCTTCACACAGCCTTTAACATGATCGGACTCTCTCGACTATATCCTCGGCGTCCGTCATTCGAACCGGATAAATTTGTTCCATCTTCGCTGCTAGCCAGATCAGCTCCCATAATTACCGACGTGCACGATGCCCAAGGATCTGATTCGTTTCCTGGAGTCTCTGAACCACCTTATCCCTTTGCCAACATGACTATCTATCGTCTTATGACATGGATGAACTCTGGCAGCCATCATAAGTCGCAAGCTGAAGTAATGCGACTCGTTAAAGAGGTGATTTTAGCAGAGGATTTTAACCCGAGGGATCTGGACGGATTTTCCGTCAGGAGGTGTCTGCGTGCACTGGACAACGACGGAGGCAAGGGGGCAGTCACTTTTCCTGATGATTGGGTTGAGACAGATGTTCATATTGATATCCCTACAAAGTCGAAGGATGATCAACCCACGCCATTTACCATCGCGGGATTTCATTATCGACCGCTTGTAGCTGTCATTCGTGCTGCATTTGCCGACATTCAAGCCAACGCATTCCATATTTCTCCTTTCAAGCGCTTATGGAAGGATCCCCTCGACAATCACGAAGAACACATTTTCGACGAGCTCTACACCTCTGACGCCTGGCTAGAAGCTCGGGACGACCTGCAGAGGCAGCCGAAAGAACGTGGTTGCACCCTCGAACGTGTTGTCGCCGGACTCATGTTATTCTCTGATGCAACTCACCTTGCAAATTTCGGAACGGCTAAAGCCTGGCCTCTTTACTTATACTTCGGAAATTTGAGCAAGTATGTACGCTCAGCACCCACATCTGGTGCATGCCATCTTCTGGGATTTTTGCCTTCGGTATGTCGCTTACTTACTAGTATATCTTGTGACCCTATCAATGCACATCCTTTTCAAGCTTCCAGACCGTGTCAAGGATATTTTGAGCAATCTACCTGGGATATCGAAAAGCGGAATCGCAGCTCTCAATGCGCATTGTCGACGGGAGTTATTTCAGGATTGTTGGAATATCTTATTGGATCCTGAGTTTCTTCATGCGTACCGTCATGGAATCGTCCTTCAGTGTCCGGATGGAATACTCAGAAGAGTCTTTCCACGAATCTTCACTTATTCGGCGGATTATCCAGAGAAGTGCGCTCTTTATCTTTTTCATTTCACATTGACGAGTAATCGCTGTTCTAGGGTTCTAATAGCAACAATTAAAGATATGGGTTCTTGCCCGTGTCCACGGTGTCTCATGCCGAAGGCCTCATTCAATTTGTTGGGTCTCTTTAGCGACATGCGAGATCGCATAGCCAACCTCAGAGCTTACTCTCTTGCGAGGGTGACTGAGGCTCGCAAATTCATCTATGGATCTGGGTATACTGTTAACGGCTCGAAAGTTCAGACAGTCCTTGGAGAAGGATCATGGGTGCCAACTATGGTGAGGACTTCGGAATGAATCGGATCAATGTACTATCTCATTCTCGACCAGAACATGTTTGTAGAAAAGCTTGGTCCGTTAGGATTCGATACTTTTCGCATGCTCGTCGTCGATTTCATGCATGAAATTGAGCTAGGCACATGGAAAGCGTTGTTTACTCATCTAATTCGTCTACTTTACGCACTTCCTGGTGGTGAAGGTCTCGTTGCACAACTTGACAGCAGGTTCATTGACATTTGTCTTTCTGATTATGAAACTGATGCTATTGAACTTAGATTTTGTAATGTTCCATCATATGGCAATGGTATTATTCGCAGATTCACGAATAACACCTCGGAAATGAAAAAACTTGCAGCACGAGATTTCGAAGACATTTTACAGGTTTGTCTCGTTGCTTCTTGCGCCAATCTGTGTCGTTAATACCCATACTAGTGTGCCATGCCGGTCTTCGAAGGGCTTTTCCCAAGGGACCATGATGTCATCGTACAATCGCTTCTGTATAGGTTTGCGCATTGGCACGCCCTCGCGAAACTACGGATGCACTCCGACACTACTTTATCGGCTTTGGGTGAGACGTTCAAACAACTCTCTTGTCAGTTGCGCAAGTTCAGTGACTTCACGTGTGCCGCTTTTACCACGACGGAGCTACCAAAAGAAAAGGCTGCTCGCGAGCGCAAGATTGTGTGTGAGCGCTCAGGTCCCAACAATCCGGACGCTGGAAGTGGCGGCCGAAATACTAAGAAGTTCAATTTAAACACATATAAATTTCATGCCATGGGAGATTACGTGTGATCTATCCGGCTCTTTGGAACAACGGACTCATTCACCACGCAAATCATACGTGGAACTCTGTCAAATTCTCTTAACTCATCGTAATTTCGGGCCAGGGAGAGTTGGCGCATAGAGCGCTGAAAGCGTTCTATCCATTGACCAACAAACTAGACACCCCGTCTCAACTTGCTCAGCACGAGCGTCGTCGACGTATCCTTCGGCGCGTGGCGGAGACAGGACCCAATTCGTACGTTAGCAAGCAGACACTGACCGACTTGCCTGGAGATCTCAAGGATCATCACTATATACCGGCGCTTAACCGCAACAATCCTTTATATATTTTCAGATTTCTGCAACAGCATGATAACGATCCAGCTGTAGCAGTAGGTACTAGTACTCTCCGCGTTGTTCATTTTGCTTATGATAAGTTGCAGGGATTCATACCAAAACTCAAGGATCATATACTCTATCGACTTCGAGGGTTAGATATCAGTCACTGCGATCATACTTTTACCGACGACGAGCGCAATATGGTCATCATCCCGGACAACAAAATATACTGTGTCCAAACAATGCAGGTATGTCGTGTGTATTACATATTTTGCTAGGATATGATCCTTCAACTTCACAGGTACATTACACGACTTACGACTTACGACGGGAGTACGATACCATCAATCCTAGGACACATCCTGACATCATGGTCCTATCTGGGGAAACGAGGCCTCGTCATCCCTATTGGTATGCTCGTGTTCTGGGCATTTATCATATGGATATATGGCTCAACGCTGAAGGTTCGATGAAGAAACACCAAATAGAAGCTCTTTACGTCAGGTGGTTGGCACCCTTGACTGACTACCGGTCAGGGATTCACTGCGCTCGACTCCCGCAGGTTGCTTTTGTTGAAGAGTCCGACCGTGATGCGTTTGGTTTTCTTGATCCCGGTCAGGTCATCAGAAGCGCACATTTAATTCCGGCTTTTGCTTATGGCCGTGGAACAACTTCTCTCCGCCACGGAACATCATTCGCGCGTCAAAATGATGAATCGGACGATTGGGAAGCACACTATGTTGGAATGTACGCCCCATTCTCCATCTCATACTACTTACTAAAGCTGTTAATCGCCCAGATTCGTCGATCGAGATATATTTATGCGTTATACGCACTACGGAATAGGCCATCCTGCTGCCGTACAGGAGATGACAAGAGACTGCGCCAATGCAGAGCTGGCCGACAACCCCCCAGGCTCGGAGGACAATATGAGTGATGAAGAGGAGGTTCGGGAGAGCGATATTCAACGATGCGAAGGCGATGGTGAGGGTGAAGGTGATGAGTGCGAAGACGAAGACGAGTGGGATTGTGAAGAGTTCGACGAGGATGATCCTGAGCACTGGGAGATGGAGGAGGATGAGGATGACCATCTGTCTTTTTGAATAGCTTGAGTTGTATACCGGTCCCGGTGTGTTGGTTTTATGGCTTGCAAATTGGAGCAATGATGAGACTAACTTATTTATGCTTGATCCATGAGTTTAGTATATGACTTTGATGTGCTTCTAAAACATTTATCTGCGCTTCTCTCCTTCGAATCGGGTAGGGGCGAGGTCTTTGCTTCTAATAAGAGATCACCCACTATTCATTACTAACTTCTACGACTCATCTACCTAGTCATTTCCCTCTTGCTACAAGCTCTCTCATTCCACCTTCGACAATCTATGCACTTTCGACACAACTAGTCTAACACGATGCTCGGGTGGAGTCACGCGCATTGCTTCCGGGTAAATATGTCTGTCACCTCTTACGCTCACGACGACTCTCGGCAATCATATTGGCTGCATGATTTGCTGGTTATCAATAAGGACGGCTTGGCTATGTCCTCCTTGCAACACATGGATCACAGGGAGCACATGCCAGCCTTGTTCCTTCTCAACGTCTCTAATCCCCGGACTCATGGTATTCTTTGCCATCGGTCTCACCTAGTACTACTAACCCAACCTCGCAGACAGCGGCATGCAGGCGTTCTGTAACTTCTGTTCGTCACTTGATTCATTCACATGTTGAATTTCTACGTCTACGGATCAATGATCCGACTACTCAATTTGCGAAAATACGGGACATCATCGTGTCATTCGCCTTTCCGCATCTCCCTTGCCAACTACCTCTAACGATACTGCGTCGTATCATTTCACAATGCCTCATCTCGCGTTCGACCACTGTTGGCCTTTCAACCGATAACAAGAACTCAGGCTGTTGAACTCGATCATCTTCTTACTTTCGTATCGTCGGCAAACTTCAGCGTTTCTGGGAGCAGGTACTCAAGTACAACCCCCCACCTATACTCGAAGCGAGGACAAGTGATTCATTGGTGATTTTCTTTCATTTTCTCTCAGGATCGCTGACCCCTTGCTGCTAGATATCTCGTTTGTTTTCTCGCGCACCTCCAGTACCAGGAACGGCACCTGCATTGGCACCAAAGGGTCTTTACCTTTATGGCGACGTTGGCACAGGAAAGACAATGCTCCTCTTTTACCAAACACTGCTATCACACGCAAGCGTCATGTGCACTTCCACGCCTTCATGATTGATGCACATAAACGCAGACACGCTACTAAATTGCTCATGGGACACTCTGGTGGCGATCCCATCGGTCCTGTTGCGCGGGACCCGGCAAAGGAGGCATATGTGCTATGCTTTGATGAGTTTCAAGTTACGGATATCGCGGACGCCATGATTCTGAGGCGTTTATTGGAGGGCTTGATGGATCATGGTGTAGTTTGTGTAATCACATCTAGTAAGTATGCATCCAGCTTTTCATGGCGGTATCTTATGATTGACTGTCACACAGTCGACACCCCAACGATCTTTACAAGAATGGAATTCAACGCTCAAGCTTTATACATAGAGCTTCTCAAATCGCGCTTTGAAGTGACGGACCCAGACTCAGGAACTGGTACGTACCCAGTCATACTCTTCCGGTCTCTTCCGGTGTATGTATGATCATACAATTCAATTTCACGTTCATAGTATTAGTAAGACGTGGGAGTCTGAGTAACTCCGAGTGACGGTGTCACATCTGACGTTCTCCGAGCTTCTGCTCCATTGTGAAGTTCACCCAGGTCATCTGGCCTCCTGCGAGTTTCTTCTCCGCCTTGGACTTCATCTCACTTAGGTCTGCCGAGTACGCGAGCTTCCGGCCTGAGACGGTGTGTTACTCAATATCGTAGTCTGCTATGTATCTTGACGACTTGTTCACTTCAGGCACCATCAGTTTATAGGATATGCTGTCATGCAATTCAAGGTTCTTTAGCACAGCTGTTGCCTGTATTCTCGCAGTCGATCTTTTCATCAAACGCAACAGGCGTTGATGCGTCAAGGTAAGTTTCTGTATTAATCCATGATTCCGATCATGTATACTATCTACAGACTTCCCCGCAAATATTGTGCGACTTTGCCACTCCTATAGTTCATCTCGCTGCTGCAAACGGCCACGCAAGCATCGTTCGCATCCTTCATGGCACCCATCCTGATCGTCCAAATAAGCACGGCATCATCCCTGAGATCATTGCCCGTTCGATTAAGTGCTCTATCGATCATGCTCTCACCCCCGCAAGCGCCACTCAAATAGCACTCTTTGTGTGCTCGGGCTCTCTTGAACAAGAGGCTTACAACCTCAAGACTCGCCTTCGTCTGGTTGTTGCCCATCTCTCCCTCACGAGTACGACGAACAACCCCAGCCTTCGCTCCAAAAAGCCTCGCGTCGCCGAGATCGGCAGGTGCATCACCTGCAGCAATAATTTCTTCTTCACGCCTCTTACCCACACCACTCTCATTATCTCCGCATGAGACACCCACACATGACCTCACCGTCGCAGGCTAGAAACTAATTTATGCACGCACTTCCCCGGATCCAAATATATGACATTGTTCCACCAGTCCCTCGTCCACACCCAGCGAAGAAACACCGTCCAAGTCAACAGCCCCTGTGAGGCCGAGCATACTGTGCATGCACACCGGCTCAACTCGCAGTAGGAGTGATCCGTTGTCTTACCTTTGTTTTTCACGTGTTGACACTTGATGTAGGTGCATCTAACGAAGCGGATAACACTGGACGACGGACAGCTTCTGTTGATTTCAGATTCACCATTCGCTGGCATCGCGCGAACTCTGCTGGCCACCACAATTGGATTTCAGTATACCAGATCACGCAATTTCCAACAGAGTCCAGCCTCATTTGCGCTGGCATTCGCATTTGACATTGTATGTCTGGATGTGATGTCATGAAACTGTTTAAGGACTTACCGTGTTTTTTTTACTTTTCTCAGGATGCTATTCTTCGTGGGGAGAACTCTCTGCCTTCTGCAAAAGAGCCACTATCGATCCTTGATGGCCACGATATTCTGTACTTAGTACATATTTCCTGCTGTTTATCATCCGGCTAATTGACTCACTCGAGGCAAGATACCATTTGGATTGATTCCTGTGTCTTTCCGTGACTCCCCAACAGTCTACTGTATACAACTATGCTGACGTGCCGGTCTTGGTTCCTAGAGGCAAGGACGATGCTCTTCGGAGGGTCGCAGAAGGTCGCAGAGGGGTACGTAACTCTTGTAGCTTGCATCTAAATTCCATTAATAGCATCTCGCTTGATTGTAGCTACGGATCCCATTTGCCTCCCTCATTGTTTTGACTCGACTTTCCCCAGGTAATTGCCTTCCCACAACGAAAAGCAAGAGTACCTGTCAAGGTAAAATTTTCACTCGCTCAAGCGAACAACTTATGGAAACATGATGAAGATCCAATGTGGCGCAATATTTGCCTTCCAATATTCTAGAAATCGGGCTCTCGACACCCAAATCATGTGCGATGTGGTCCAGGATATCCTTGGGAGATATAATGAAACTCATTCCATACGAAAGCCTGTTGATCTAATATTTTACAAACCCGAATCAATATAGCAGTTGGATTTTTCGGAGTCTTCTCCGAGTCGCACTAGTACTATGAGCCAAGGAGCATTTGATGACGGGTTAGCACGTCAGCGACCTCTCAGAGCTGCTGGTACAATTGATGTAATTAGGACTAACAACCATGCGTGAAAATACTCTTCTGGGTAGTGCGAGCAAGTTGTTGGTCTACGGTATGTTGTTTTGGTTATGTAATGAAATTCATGTTTTCGCTGAGATCGAACGAACCATCATTGATCGGATAACGGAGTGGGTTCTAACATCTCCGTGTCATGTCGTCGTCCTCCGGTGCTAGCTGCTACGTCGTTTTCTTGAGGTCTGGTAATCAACGAGCATCTTTAGAACTTTCTTACGGACTTAACCGACCACTCATGTTGCACTCGGTTAGCAATTTAGTCATAAAACCTGAGTTCGAGTCAATATAAGAGCCTATGCCTCGTGTTGACTCGGACTCCTTCCATCAATTCTTCAAGTCGTATTCGCAGAGCGGTGGCCATGGGCCCATGTATGTGCATGTTGCTCAATAGTGCTACAATCATTGACCTTCTAGTAGCAGGAAAACCCATGAAGTTTCAGATGGTCAACCCATCGAAGGGTCGTCGTAAACGACGCCAGATTGCTCTTAAACTTGACGGGTTTGTCTATCACAGTTTCGATAGTCCCCACGCAGGTGAGCTTTCTTTCTGTTTTCAACTACAAGTTTCAACAATGGCGTTGATTCCTTTGCAGGCCCCGCTATCCATAACAGGGTGACAGCCTCCACTTCACTCCGTTCCAAGGACAAGCCTGAGGTCGAGAGTCCCGCGAAACGTAGCTCAGAACCATTGGTCAACGTTGACTTGGGTTGTGATTGTCATGCCAAGTCTCAGTCAGACGCGGTTGGCGCGACGGCTGCGGTTGCGGCTACTCCAACGTCAACCATGATGGAATCATACTCGGATTTGATGGACTTTATCAAGTGGCCGGAGGAGCACTAGCTATTTGTCCGTTTTCAGGCAACTACTACATCTATGACCCAAGGCTCGCAAGTCTTCCTTCTTTTTCCACTCGTTTAGTATTACGTTTACTGAGTGCTGCTCTCAATCCATTTATGGTAAATACCTCATTTGGTTAGCCACTTGTTTCCGCCGCACGACTCCCAATAGACTCGGTTTGTTCTTCCGTGAAGTCCCTTCGACCAGGGTCATCATGCAAACTTGTGACAGCTTATTACATCACCTACTTGTACCAGTTGCGTTATCAGGGGCTGTGAGGTCTCTGGTACTAGCACAAGTCACGGTCCCAACTTCGAATTCTTTGGCTTTGATGACCAACCGGGCTGCATGCCAGTGCGCTATCGTGAGTAAAGGAGCTTCTAGACTTTCTTGCTTCGCTCCTGCAGGATCCTCACAACCTATGGGAAAAGATGACCCCGCGGACAACCAAGCTGGCCTCAAATTTTTTGATGACGCTAGCAAGAAAGGTGTTTTTATTCAGGGTCTCGAAAAGACAGCTGTCAAAGACGCTACAGATTCACTTGCCCTCCTCACAAAAGGTAGCCATCGTCGGCAGACTGTAGCTACCAAATTCATCAATCACTCCAGTCGTTCGCACTCCGTATTCGTAATCGTTATTCACAATAAGGAGACGTCCTCCATGGGAGATGACCTTCTAAAGGTTGGTAAGTTCAACATCGTTGATCTTGCAGGCTCGGAGAACATCGGACGCTCTAGAGCAGAGAATAAAAGGGTCAGAGAAGCAGGCATGATCGACCAAAGCTTCGACTTTGGGCCGTGTCATAAACGCCCTCGCCGAGCGTTCGACTCATATCCCTTATCGGTAAGTGTGTTTGATCTACAAGTCATAGAGTTATACTGACACGTTTGAATCACAGGGAATTTAAACTCACCCGTATCTTACAAGACTCACTTGGCGGCCGTACAAAGACGTGTATAATCGCCACCATCTCTCCTGCTCGTTCCAACATGAAAGAGACCCTCTCTACCCTCGATTATGCCATCCGCAACAAGCCGGATATCAACCAACGAATGCCAGGAAACTCTTTGCCCAAAAAATACGTGGCCGAGATCGAACGTCTTAAGGCTGACGTCCTGGCCGCACGCGAGAAGAATTTTTTGAAGAGATCTGGAATAAGCTCACTGTGGAACAGGAGCTCAGCGAGACGGAGATGGAGGAGGCTAACTTGAAGAAGCAAATGGTGATTGGAGATTGGAGAGCGAGAAGCATGTGGCACTATTGTCGACGCCAACGCCAAACGGGAAGAGGAATTCAACGAGTTGGCCAGCATCATAGTCAATTGATGAGCGAAGTCGCCGTACGTGGCTTGGAAGCCATAACCTTGTTTGAGCAGAGAGGTATGGCAGAAGGGAAGAGGACGCCATTATATGTCATCATCCTAATGCATCATACTCCAGTAGTCCCCACTTCACTCTTTTCTCCCGTCTCATTTCACCTCGCTTTTTTACTCATTCCCTCCATACATTTCTATAGAACCTCAGTCCGCGCGGCATTTGCCGAATCACTATATTGAGTATATCACATTTATTGTGACAATGCCTCCGTCACACACTAGTGCCACTGAACAGTCATGTCGACTCTGACTGTAGCTAACACTAGCCATGCCTGCCATACTCCCCATAGACACTATGAAACTAAAACTAACTCCACTCCACAGGGAACACCTCAACCTATGACTTGAAGGCCAAAGGCTGGAAATGGCCAGCCGAATCGTTATCTGGTGAAATCAGCCACCCCAGTTTTCAGACCGCGGCTGGGTATTGCAACTGAGTCTACAACAATCACCTCCGAGTCAAAAACATCCTTACCAATTGGTATCCGTGAGACTGAAAAGAACAAGATGCCCAAGCTACCTCAAGCTTCTGCTGCGGCTATGGTCCCGGCAAATCCTTTGTTTGACCGTGGCTCGGATGATAACAATCTGCGTCATTCGAATCATCGCCTTACCTCAAGTATGTTGTACGAGAATCAATAGTTGACCATTCTGATCGATATTTGAAGACGGGCGAAGGATACTGAAAGAAATAATCAAAGGGAATTCAGAGACTGGCCATGTCATGGTGTGTGATAGTATTCTGAACCAATTCAAGGCCGAAACTCCCATGCTTACCAAATATTACAGGAATTTCACGGTGTCGAGGCGCGGGAATACAATACGTTACAAAACGTGTTGGAAGAGAGGGGCCGAGTAAGACCCAGGTGCGTACGTTATGCCGTTTGTGGTGATGTACTAACTGGGAAGTCAAGGCTGACTTACGACTATATCGAGCGCCTCCTCCTTGTCGACATGCCTAGTACCGTCCATGAAGTGCCCTTCACCAAACTCAAGGACTCCCTCGCTTCTACGTTGCAACTTCTTCCATACAATCACAAACTCATCTGTTCGGACGTCAATATGAACTTAATGTTGGAGATCCCGGGTAGATCAGTCATTCCCGATATATGTATCAGCATGATGAAAGCAAAAGGGCTCGCCAACGAGCTACTGATTCCGCTCATCGGAGAGTGCGCGTGCTCGGTTACTGTAGCCAGCACCTTGGAGAGGATGGGGAGGATCATCAGAGCTCATCCGGAGGCTGCTGTGGCCATATTAGCGATAGTTCGGGAGGTGAAGGCGTACCAGTGTCCGCAGGCGGGCTCCATCGCGTCGGAGACTCTCTCGGCCTCAGAGAGGCCCATGGTCCTCAAGCAATTCATCACCGAAGAATTCACGCTCGGCGAACCTGTCAAGATCGCAGGGCACGACTGGTGTCATCTTAGTTCGGTCGAATATATGGTATGGATCAAGAAAGATGGTGAAGCGCAGATAAGTCTTGATGATCACGACGAAGAGTACATGGCACATGGCGTACGTTTTTTTTTCGATGTCGAACAATCAGTTGCTGATTCGGAAGTTTCTGACTATATCCAGACGCTGTTTCCTGAGATCAGGATGGACGGTGTCGTGAACATGCTCCGTCGAGGTTTGGAGAAAGTCAAAGACATGTTCATCGATTTCACTCAACGACTCGACGAGACCGTCGACGTCACTCGGCTTGAAGAAGCTCGAGCGACGTTCTCGATCAATTGGGACGATACTGTCTCGTTGTTGAATGGCACGGTACACTCGACCTCTCACGCTCGATACGTGAGTTGGCACGACAATATTAAGGCCGAAACCGAGCCCCAGCAGATAAGAGCTGGAAAACGTACGCGCGATTCCTCGTATACCCCATCTCCCTCCGAGTCTTCGGCATCAGACGCTGACTTCGGAGAAACATCTACGATTTCTCGTGGACGTCCCAGACGCAAGCAACGTCCCGCTGTAGAAACAACAATACAATGAGGAACAAAAGAAGCTCCTGACTGTATCTGTAAAAGTTGTAAGGTCGTGCGCTGCCTAGTCTGCGTTACTTGAGAAGCAAGTGCGTTCGACCCTATAGGGGAAGTGAGTGCAGCAAGGATCTAGAAGTGTGCGCTTAAGCGAAGCGCGAGAAAGTGCAGGTGCGCGCAAGGTACAAAGGCGCGGGAACGCGCGCGCGTATTAGCGCGAAGCGCGGGAAAGCGCGCGCGCGTATGCAGAAATGAGAAACTAAGCTTAAGTAGTGATATAAAGCAAGATAAGAGATATAAGAGTGCAAAATGTAAAGGAATAGCTTTCTACTATATTCTGCTAAGTAGTAAGTGGGTAGTAACTAGTAAGTGAAAAGTAGGAAAAGTAGGTAAAGTGTAGTATGTACTGCTGGCGCTTATATAGCGCGCCTAAGCGCGCTCATGCGGAGCCGAAGCGCTACCGAGTAGGTATGTAAAAATATATATGAGTGAGAAACTATGATAAAAATAAAGGTGGAACTATGCTAATAAAGGAAATGGAAATATACATACTAGGGAGCTTGGTGGACAGTGGATGGATGCATCTGGATGGCTGGCGCTATAGGGTGCGCAAGCGCGGGAACGTGCGCGCGTGTATACATCATGAAGCGCGGGAATGGTGCGCGCATGGCGCGCATTGCGCGGGAAAGCTGCGCCTCGTATAGGGATAGCTGCGGGTAGCGCACAGAGTGACGCTACAAGTTCGTGCTGTATACTCCTTGGTGGAAACTGCCATATCACGCCATGAGAGGCATGATTCTCTACACCGCTTCTCAACCTCCTCCTCGCAAATCTGAATTCTATATTCGGAAACGTCGCATTTAGCGGCCGTGCTTCATGACCGGTACTAGCAGCAGCGTGCATTGAGGTGAAGGTAGATGAAATATTGTATTACTTCCCCGCGTATCAGTACTGTATACGAGTACTCACTTCCGTGATGATAAAGTGCTTAACCATGACATTCGGTCCAACTGATACTACTATGTGTGACACATCTGAATGGCCACCGCTGTCACGGTGTCTTGAGCCTGTCACGGTGATCTATTTGCTTTCGTTCTACCTGCACTCGCCTAGTAATATCAATTGCGTTCGTTTTGTTGGAGTCATGGGTCTTCAGACAAACCTTATGACGGTGCGAAGTGCGCAACAACTGACTCGGAGGGCTCGCAAGGAGGTTGCTACCAGGTCGAAAGTGCTCTACTACTCCGTCGCCAACTTATATTTCGATGGTGAATAGTGACGTCCCAGTTCTCGGGTAATATCGTTGTGGCTTGTATATCCACGAACCTTGTCATCCGAATGTGAGTCTTTCCTGTCCTTGGTGGTTACTTGGTCTCATACCATGCTCAAGATGGACCGTTTGAAAGACCAGTCGTTTTGTCTGTCTGTTCAAGGGACTCATGACTCTAGGACACTGGTTCATGATGATTCTCGGTATGCATCCCACATCCGTATACACGCCAGCGACCTGACCTCTCTTATCCCTCCACAAAAGCAGACTCAAAATAAACACAAATCTCCTCATCACCTTTTAACTTCCGAATTCTGCGGATTCATGATCGTGAATCCCACATATTCAGCTGCTGCGTCCCTGTACGGTGAGTCCCTTCTGGTCTCGTATCAAAGTACGGTACTTAAGATTCATGACAGCTACAATATCTAACTATCTTCGGCTATCGGCGCTCCTCTTCATTGTCTCTCGTCACGATCATCCGTACCCAAGGCATCATGCTGTATTTCATCGTGTTTTTTGCTGGTGTCCTTCTGGCTGTGCGTTCTTTTCTTTCTTGTGTCGTGTTCGTGTTCGTGCTGAAGTATGTCTAGATATTTTCTTGGCTGAACCTCAATTGTGAGTGGCGACCACGTGTCCCGAGGTGATGTTGATTGATTGACGGGGTGATATTAGATTTCATGAATTTGTTTTTTGCTTGGCCTGGTACGTTCATGTCGAGATTCTATCTTGTCTTTGGTTCTCACTGACGGGGAACTGTAGCAACTTGTGTCATGTACGACACCCCTCCTCTCCCTCTCCACATCTACATCCACTCACACTTTTGCACAGGATTATAGCATCAAGCTACGCAATGATTCCAACATTCACCACGCCTCAGAGTACAAACCACAGGTAAGCCATCTGATCCATTCTACCCATGACCACCCTCACGCGGTGCTCGTCAGAGCTCCCGTGGATATGACGGAGGAGAAATTGAACGTGTGGATTGTGACTCACGTTTTGTCTGAGTGAACACGGCGGGCGGTTTTTCGGTTTAGTTTGGTTGTGAAGAGAGTGTTGATTCGATCGGATGGGAACTCGTGAAAGGTAAGTTTTATCATTGCTCGACATTTCTTGTCCTCAATGATTTTTGGTCTATTCTCCATGTCCATGACATTCATGCTATGTCTCTTAAGCTGCCAGCGGCTCTTCAGGTTGTGTGCGCGGCCGTACTCAAGTTGCTAGAGGAACATTCATACGGTTATCTACTTGGCTGACTACTACTAGTGCTTCTAGAATCTACGTTGGTCCTGTGCTCAACGCCAAGCGTACATATGCATACCTTTAACTCCAGGTGTTCCAAGCCCTAGTCATCGCTGTCCAAACCCAGTCTCTCTGTCACGGCGTCCAGTGAATTTCGTGTACTATCTCATGTTATTTTATGTAGATTGGGAACTGGATGCTTGCAGCAGAATTTGACACTCAATTTCGTTTGTGTTTCCTATCAATTCAATCGTACTGTGTGTGCGATTCCTTTTCATGTGTGTGCCATTAGCTCGTACTGGTATTTGTGGCTGCATCCAGTAATTTCGTTTGAAGCGGCACATGAATGTACGCCTGTTGATCTGTGCCAAAGTGAGTGTGCTTTGGGATGTCTTGGATGGCATTGCAATTTGACACGCAATTGATTGCAACCGAGAATGCTCAACCGTGTCAACAGAAATACACTCCCATCCCTTGCTGCTTGCGGTGGTGATGTCTCACGAGTTTGTCACAAATTAACATATGAATCTATCCTTGCTGGCTAGTGCTAAAACGACTTTCCTTTGAAAAGCCTTGGATGATATTTGATTATAAAGCATAAATGATATTAAGTGAGATTGCTCAACAACAACAATAAGTGGGCCGTCGCACCCCTTGCTGCTTGCGGCGGTGATATCTCATGGCTTTGTCACGAACTGAGACACGAATCTATCCTTGCTAGCCCGTGCTAAAACGACTGTCCTTGGGAAAGTCTTGAATAACCTTCTAATATGAAGCACAAATGATATCAGGTGAGATTGTCCGACAACAACAACAAGAAGGCACTCGCATCCCTTGCTGCTTGCATTGATAATATATCATGACTTTGACACGAACTCCTCTTGCCAGTCTATAGTCATAAGTATACATGACTAGCTAAGAACAAATCTGATTTCTCGTAGTATATAAGGTCATGCTTGGCAGTAAAATAATTGAGCCCTCATGTAATTCTCACGGCTACAATGTCAAGGACTCAGGCGTTCACTGATGTCAAGGTCAGTAAATATGTCATATTCCCGCCCTTCACATCCTGAGCTTGGATTGACCTTTCGAGCAACCGGCTGGAGGATCTTGTTGGAGAATTTTCAACATCATGCTTACTTGCCCTCCCGCCGTGATTTGTGGGGTATTCTACGATAGCGATAGACTAAGGATCTGGATTCTGAATTGGTGTATGATAGCACGCCATGTTCCCTGGGAATGACTCCATTGAGCGAGCCGTCTATCTCGTTCAAGCAGAAAAAGGTTGATATGGTGTTACAATTGTCGTACATTGCGCACCAGCGATGAGAATGGAATATGAGAGGTTGGAGGTCACCTCGTAGCGTAGATAAAAATCAGTGCAGTCTGGTCTCAGTATCTTACATAAATGATGGTTCGAAAAGCATCAGAGGGAGTGGACGAGTAGGCAGAGCATAACAATGAGAGTCCGTTGAGAGATGTAAAGGTATGTGACTCGTGAAGAATGAGAAAATCGTGAACTAATGACGATCATCTGTATATTCATGAGGGATACAACCAATAAAGAGCCAGATGCGAGTCCAGAGTCCAGCCTGCCTGAGTATTACATCAGGGCGCGACGGCGTTGAAGTTGTACCAGTAGTTGTGGTAGCATCGCCAATGGCAGGTGTGGCGGACGAGGAGTCAGCTGCCTGTGATGACTTAGCGACATTGGGATTGATAGACATCGAGCTGCCCGCAGTAGAGTTCTTTGAGTGTGATGGTTTCGTGTTCTGTTTCTGTTTTTGTTTTTGTTTCTGTTTCGCGAACGCAACCTCCCTCGCTGAAGCGTTTCTCTACGTGATATTAGACAAAGTCGAATGATGGGGAAAAGAACACATACACGTTTGCCTTTCGCATACGGAACTTCAACAACTGCAGAGTTGCGCACTTGCAACTCAATTTCTTCACCACTACGTTTACGCCATTTCAAAAGATTTTGAGCCCAGTTGAGAGGAGAGGACGGTGAAGTATCATTAGTATCTGAGGGGCTGCGGTGGAACAAGCTGCCAAGAAACGTCCTACTTGGCTGTGCTGAGGAGCGAGGACGGCCTTGTGTAGAAAACTGATAACATGAGGGTAAGGAAAAAGAGTCGAAGTGATAGTGATGACGTACATTAGAACGATCTGGCGAGACTCCATCGAAAAAACCTTGGGGTACCTGAGGAGCAGGCGGACGTCGCTGGACTGGACTTCGTGTAGCGTTGGCCTAGAGTGTATGTTTGAACACAATATTTGATATCTTTTTTACGAAGGTGTCACGTACATGGAGTACCGACTTGTCGCCCTGGCAGAGCGCGTTCAGTTGTGAGAATGCAATATACCGGTCAACTCACCTTTAAATCTGAAAGAATATCATCGAGGCCAGCTTCTTTCACAATCGCAGCAACATCCCATATGTTGACGTGTTTTTCGCGGCCGCCAGTAGCTAGTAGTTTTCCATCCGCGGAGAATGACACGCAATACACATGATTTGCATGCTGGAGTGGTGACCTAATGAGTTGTCCATTGTCGAGGTTCCACAATCGCGCTGTATAGTCGAACGATGCACTTGCGAGGATGCGGCTATTCGAAGATATTGCAATGGCAGTGACACCGTCAGCGTGCTCGTCCAGTACTGCGGTTTGCTCCCACTTGGTTGCATTCCATATCCTAATTGAGCAATCATATGACCCAGAGACAAGCACATTTTTGTTCCAAGCCAGGCAACGCACGGACCATACATGCCCTTTGAGAGTTGCGACAAGCTTGCCTGTCTTTGCATCCCAAACTTTGACTGGAGACTCAACGGGTTCAGACATGGTCCCATCACGACCACCAGTCGCAATCAAGGTCATGTCCGGTGAATAGACGACTGCCCACACGTCACTGTGCTCAGTCTCGATTGGCCCGAGGATGGTCTCTCCGCTTTCCACGTCCCATTGCCTTGCAGTACAGTCTGAAGATCCGCTTAACACTCTCCGACCATTCCGACTCCAGCAGACAGACCGCACTGGTTGTGTGTGCCCTATCCACCTCGCGATGACCTTGCATGTTTCAGTGTCCCACAACCTCACTGCACCATCCACACCCCCGCTAACTACCGTCTTCTCGTCCGGAGACAATGCTATACACTTCCCTACATTTTTCCCATCCCGCCAGTCTTCCCCTATCTGTTTCCCGCTCTTCAAGTCCCATACCCGCAGCGAGCCGTCGTCTGAACAAGTCATTGTCTTCTGTCCACCTGGGAGGTGTATGACGCTATTGACCCAATCTTTGTGTCCTTCAAATTTCTGGCAGGGCGTTATCTCTGATGTTTCGTTCCTTTGAGTAGTTGTTGAAGACATGCTCCAGGATTCCTACTGCCGCGTGCAGCACAGTCTCAGCTTTCAACGATAAAATCTCCAAATTGTCACTTACGAGGATAGCAGCGACTGGCGGACAGCAGAGAACAATGGAAAATCAGAGTTGAAGTCTTTCCTTCATGGTACGTGGTACATGCTTTCATGCTTTATCCTTGTGTTCGGTTCACAGCCTATACCACGACAGCATGGGCTGTGTTCATGCACCACTATTTCAATATAGCAAAACAGTACCCAAATATAACGAGATGGATACAGCTTGTTAAGGTTTCCGTTGCAGATCCACAGCCACGCTCCACTAATCTTATAATTAGTATCTCCTCACCCGCTGCAGTGACTGCACCGATGTACATTGACATACGTTTTCAATACTACTGCCACTCGCGCATGAGTCGAGTGTTTCCACACTCAGGTACAGGATCTAACGCCACCCTCCTGTGACGGCAGCAATGCACTTGCCGTCAAAAAGGGTCAATATGACCTGTACCCCGGATGTGTAATGGGTGGCAAACCCTGTGTTAGGATTTTTGATGGAGGCCGTGGCGAAGAGTGACGCCGCATTGAACGTGTAACAATGGAGTTACTAATCAAGCGGAAGATTCAGATCTGCTGAGGGCGAGACCCTGGTCGACTCTACGACCCATCGTCTGACGTTAACTCCCTGGTTGTCCGTCTTCTGTTGTTTGTCAAGATGTGGGACTGCATGCTCAGCGAGAGTGGCCCCGCTTGAATTGGGTGACCCTTCGCGTTTGCGGTCGCCTCAGCCATTGCCTTGCAGTCCCATCCTCAGATCCGCTTAACACCCTCCGACCATCCCGACTCCAACAGACAGACCCCACACTCACACCCTCTTTGTGACCCATCCATTTCGCGATGACTTTGCATGTGTCGATGTGCCACAACCTCACAGCGCCATCCTTACTCCCGCTAACCACTGTCTTCTTGTCCGGGGACAACGCTATACTGCCTACTGCACTCTTTCCATCTCTCCAGTCTTTTCCTATCTGCTTCCCGTTCTTCAAGTCCCATACCCGCAGCGAGCCGTCATATAAACAAGTGATGATCCGTTGTCCGTCAGGCAGGTGTATGACGCCCCAGGCAAAATCATCATTTAATTAAAATTTTTGGAGAGGTATTATCGCTGATGTCTCTTTTGTTTTAGTTGTTTTAGTGGTGGGCGAAGCCATGCTCCGGAGTTCCTAGTAGTACCGTGTGTAACGCCGTCTCAGCCTCCATCCATTAAAACCCAACATCATCACTTACGAAGACGGCGGCGGCGGGCAGACAGCAAGGCACAAGGGGCGTTTTGGTCAAGTCAGAGTTGACTTCACTGCTTCCTGTATGTTTTTACATACTTACTTTATGATAGTAGCTTGCTGCGCACTGCCACCAAGTGTTATGATCATTTGCTGACTGCTGCGAAGTGTTCTTGTGCATCTCCTATGTTTGCTGCTGTTGTAATGGGAGGATTGCAGTTGCCAACCAGGTGCGTTGGCTACATATATGCTAGCGCCCATTACATGTCTAATCGGCCCTGGAACACTCATGTTGAAGCTACTAAGCCTTTGAATGTCGCGAAGTCGTTTTCTGCCACAAGCACCGAATATCAGCATCAGCGACAGTTTAACAACAAACGAATGGACATGCATTTCGTTCTTCTTTTTCAACTGTGTTATATGCGGCTTGGCGATTGTGGAACACGATTCCGAAAAAATAAGCTCGGTTTCACGCATCGACCAGTAAGTACAAATCACTTGACCGCCCAACAGAGGAGGTACACGAAATATATCCGGCATCTTCTAGTTCGTTTTCATTGAGAGGTCTTTCCCATTTTACGCCGGAATTCATGCAGTGTGTCCATGCGTTGGATAGCGATTGAACTTGAGCATCTGAGCTGGGTTGTTTTGTGGGCAGTGGTCAAGCATATTCCTGGTGATTGATTAATGCAAGACGGTCACTTGACTGGAAGAAACTACAACCTTGTTGTTCTCCGAGATCCCAGGGAGTTAATGTTGTATTTGCGCCTTACAGCTTGCAAGCAACGAAAATTGTTGATATCTAATTTGCTCTACAATGTGCACCTAATGCAATGATGATAGTTGCGTTCTGGGTTGTGCATCGACAATGAAGTAATTAATTACCATATAGATTGGCATATGTGTAGCAACAGGACGTGTATTCAGCACAATACACTACATCAGATGAAAGTCCTATCAAGCAAAATGTATACCCTCGTCGTGAAATGCGGATAGTAGTCTGTTGAGCTGATGAGAAAACATAGAAGACAAAACGAAGAGGACTCACTTTAGGAGATCGTCAAGAGTCATCTTGGCTGCCCGCTGTTTCGAGTATCCCGATGAGCTGAGGACTTCTTCTACTTTAGCTTTCATGTTTGTGTGTTCATCGATCATCTGATTCATGGCGATCAAGTCCTCGTGTCAATATACAAAAACTAAAATCACCTTATTTTGTGTCGAGCACCACGTTCTCCAGTTTTTTTCCAGCATCTCGATGACGCCTTTTGCCATGAATGTGGCATGCACCATTTTATTTCGCCTCGAAAAGATGATTCTACCTAGCCCATCAAATTCCTCGAACTTGATGGGGGGAGGAGGATTCAGAGGCACCAGTCGGACCACTGACGATTCAACTAGTGGTGCTGGTCGGAAGTTGTTTTTTCCCACGTGCATCACCAGGTCCACCTTCGAATAAAGCTGTACGTTGGCAGATAGCCGCGACCAAAGCTCTGTTCCAGGTTGAGCGACAAGCCTCATGGCAAATTCCCTCTGGAACATGAGGATTGCTACGCGAAAGATTGGTCGATGAGAGAGCAAGCGAAAGACAAGGGGTGATGATATTTGATAGGGTGTGTTGGATATGCATACATCGAAATATGGGAGATCGGTTTTTACAAAGTCTCCGATGATTATGTCTAGTTTTCGTTGTTCTGGTCTTTCGAGGAGTAGCCTGTCAGTTGATGATATTAAGACGGAATGGTACACGCACTTCCCCTGAACTCGCTTCGTCAACTCAGCTGCCATCCGTGGGTCCATCTCAACAGCGGTGACATTTTTGGCTTTTTCAAGAATCTTGACAGTAAGGTTACCTGTACCAGGACCAACTTCGAGGACTTTATCCGTAGGGCGAAGGTTTGCCTATATGTCACGATTAGTATCTATGAGATCGACTCAGCGCAGATATGAGCTGAACCGAACCTTGTCTACGATACTGATGTAGAATCAGCCCGAGTTATCTTATATGGGAATTGTGAGCGTACGTTTGAGCAATCTGCGGATTCTTCAAGATATGTTGTCCGAATCTTTCTGTCTTGAATATTGGGTTATGGACGCCGGCTGGAGTCCCTTCATTTGCACTATGGTTTTTAGATGAAGATGATGATGCAGCTGATTTTATTGACGGTTGGTGGGTACGCGAGAAACGCTCTGAAGTTGCACGAGGCATTCTTGGATTGTCACGGTGGAGTCGATACTGTTGGCGGAAAAATGTAATACCAAGTAGAAGTCAAAACACGTGACCTCATGCCCTTCGAGAGGCCATTGGAAGTCAACTTGCTTGTCCAAGTTGCCGAGGTTACCACCAGGATCCACGATCGAATACTTAGAACATCATGTTCAAGAAGCCTTTAGGGAATTTAAAGACTTCAGGTGCGCGATTGTTACTGTTCACCGACGTTGTGCCTAATTATTGTCATGCTCACAAGCACCCCTGCGTAATTCTGATAGGCGCAAGCTGAAACAACACATCATCCAAGCCTTCTCTCTCGTTCCAGATGTCGGCGAGGAACTTGTCCCCGAAGGTCTGCTGTCAGTAAAGTTCAGCACATACACCGATGAGCCAGGTGTAAGCGATTCTTGTTACAGCTCTTTGTTACTGATCACATATCGATGAGACCCGCAAAATGCTTCACGATGTCGCCGCACCCAGGTGGCTTATTTGGGACCTGGTGGAGATCCTTTGTGGTTTACGCTTGGTATAGGCAGTGAGGACATAATTCCGACTGGTGAGTTGTGTCTGCTGCAAGTCTGTCATCCGTGGCTCAGTTACAATAGTATACACCCTGTGGAAGAAGCCAGATCTCATTCCATTTCTGTCTACACCATCTGCAGTGATTCCAGTCCTGATTGGTGGTGCGGATCTTATGATTCCTGGAGGTACGTACTACTTGCCAGTTCAGATAGGTCCTCGCTCAGTAGACCCTGCAAGTCGTTCAGCATCCACTATCACTCCAAGCTGGACAACTTGTCAGCATTACAGAACATATTCACCATTCAACACATATTGGCTCCCCACTTGCTGTCGGGCATATGGCAGTGGATAGTGACGTCTTATCTGAGGCTGGCTCAAAGGGAAAGGCGGTGTTTGTCCTGCATGCTTGGAATGACCATTTATTCGATATGGGACACAAGGGAAACCCGCCGGATCCATGGGAGATGAGCCATTCAACGACAAATGATCAGCATTCCACAGAAGACGAGGATGTCACAGAGAATGATATGTTGAAAGAGCCATTAGTTGATGAGCTGAGCTCTCACCTGGAGCAGACGCAGTTGGATGATCATGCTCCAAAAATAGAACTGACGAAAGAAGGTGCGTCAAACCACATTAGTTATGTCTTTGATCCCTCACTCCTGACAGATGTTTCGAGTATTCTTCATGACGCCCTTCTTCAGGCAATGAAAAAGACCCTATCTAGCTCCCAGGCCTCCGCGCTTCCGATGCCCGCTAGTACGTTTTACTCGGCTTATATTCTACCCTCGCGACCTGCCCAGTCACCATCTCAGTCATCCGTATCTACACCTATTGATATCAAACACTCCACCCACAAGTCGCTTGCGTATTTTCTCAAATCAGCAGAGAAACAAGGCCTCTTGAAGCTTAAAGAGATCAAATCTGAGCTGATGGTATTTTCTGTTGCCACATCACATGCAGATGTGGTCGCACACAGGCCATATTTATCTTTAAAAGATGTAGCTATCAGGAATGAGAAGCGTGGACAACGAGAAGAAGAGGAGCGGTCACGCGTCAAGGAGCTTGAAGTAACAGAGCTTTGGAAACCCCATCTTCAATCGTTAATATTATTTGCTGAGGCCGGATTTGAGTATGGATCAACGCCATTTCCTGGTTCATGATAGAACGCTGATGACGTCCCCTGCAGTACATCTGCCCGATACACCTATGCGGATATCAAGACCGTACTCGATAAGTACGTTACCGATCGACAATTGGTGAACGCGCATGACCAATCATATATCAATGTTGGGGCGGACGAGCTTCTACAGACGACCCTTTGCAAGTCTGACAATCCAGCGAACATGGAGTTTTTCAAACGCGAGCAACTGATTGAGCGCCTATCAGACAAGATGCAGAGCTGGTACAAGATATGCGCCGAGGGTAAGGATCCTGTGCTCAAGTGCGTCCGATCTTCTATCATTGCGTTGGTCATCGGTCGTCAACCATTGGGTACAGGAAGGGGCAGATCAAACCAATATCAGTGGTAGTTAAAGTCAGGCAGGGTCGTAAGGCGACAACGTTAATTACAGGTTTTGAGCCATTTTTGTTGGAGGCGGCTGCTCTTGCAGAGGAGCTGAAGATGAGATGCGCCTCCTCAACTTCAGGTGAGGATAACTAATATTATAGTGATGTATATTGTAGCTGATGCGAACCCGTCAGTTTCGCCGGCACCAGGGAAGTCGTCAGGCATGTTGGTACTCGTGCAAGGAAAACAGGTCAAGGAGGTCACAGAATTCCTTACTTCGCAAGGTGTACCAAAGCGATGGGTGCACACAGAGGGCGGGGGAAAGAAATAGATGGGTGGTGGTTAAGGTTAAGTCCATAGTCGGGACTCGGGAGTATGTGTTTGACAATGAAGGCGTGTATATGTTACAATCAAAAATGAGATCAGTATTGAATTGAATATTCACTCCTACGCGTCTTTCTGTATCCATGCCGCGTTCCTTGCAAGTTGGTTTCAAGTTGGACTCTTTACCGAGCTGCTTTCTCTTCGGTTTTCTTCTGACTTAAGAGAAGCTGGGACCGGTTTCAGATAGAGATCGTTGTCATTTGCAAGGCGTACGTGTTGTATGAATTATTGTCTTGCAAATGTAATCAAATCATCTACGACAATTAGTAGAAGAGGTTAACAAGTCACGAACGCGTCATGTAACGTGTGACACGCGATCCAGCGCTAATTTAAATTGTAACCGCTCTCCCTTTCCATCAAGACTGGTTTCGTGATTTTGTTTCCGTGCCACTCATCACGGATTCATCTCAATCAGAGTATTTGGAGCCTTTTCTTGATGCCAGGTCCATGCAACTCGAAAAAGAAAAAGAAGGCAATTGCGAAAAAGAACAAGAAGAAGACATCAGCTATTCAAGCTACGGCCCCTCCGGAACCTCCTTCCCTCGTTCACGAAGTTGGGCCACCTCCAAGCGACATTGTCTGTGTTGCCCATGAGCCTCCACCTAAACCACCTGCTCCGCATGTCCAGGAGCTCCATGAAGAAGTACTACCAATCATCCATGATCCCGGAAACGGTCCGCGAGTTCGCGACGTCCGGGGTTTCCTAACTTCATTTTTTGCCCAGCCTCCTTCACTGGAAGACCCTCTATGTGCGGAATTCTCACAGGAGGAAGTCCTTCAGATGCTTTGTACTACGCTGCCGGAGGAAACCGCTATAGTGAGTAAGTGCTATGTGGAGTAGCTAGTGAGCTCACAAATTGATCCCTCAAGGTCCTATGGTACAATAAAAGCCGTGCTACTAGTCGCATTTGTCCATCATGCAGGCGGCTTTATCGCCTCGGCGATATTTTGCCAGACCTCACCGACGATGGCGAAAATCGTATCAACGAAACCCGTTCACCTTTACTTGCCCGGGAACAGGAGATATCGGGTCTTTGTACGTACATTTATTTCAAAATACAACGAAAACGGCCCTGAATGGTATAGGTTCTCCTGTCTGCTTCATCGTTGCGTCATTCGAGTATCCAAGTGCAATTAAAACGACTTGGGGTAGAACCGCAGATGAAATAGATGACTTTACATGGGACCTTCTCAATGGTCCTGGAGATGGACAGGGCGACAAGGCGCTCAGTCTCTTACTCAAAATGGCACGATTGCCTGACCTTGGCTTGGGGCAGCTTTGTCTACCTGACATTGACTTCGATGCTGAGCCCGAGGATCAAATTCACTGCAGGGAAAATTATGAACGGGACAAATTTTCATAGAAGGTGAGTGAAGAGCTCATGGGAAAGCCTTGAAGTACGCTAACTTCTGAATATTATTCTAGATCTGCTGTTCTGCTGCATATTCACATCATTCATACCATCTGGATCACGGGTCTGCGTACTATTTATGTGTGGTGTCAAGACTCTATCGTCATTAAATTAGTTGGGTTAATGCTGGCCCTGGATGAACTATCGCTAAAGAGACCCAAAAAAGACCGTAGGTCTGTTGTGTATAAGACGGGCCGTTGCATCGTGGGTTTGTTGAGGTGGTGGTTATGTCAGCAAGAGTCCGTGCCCTATTCTCACGGTTGTTAGGTGGCTGGCCTTATACAAGGCTCCCACCCGCCAAACATCCCCTCAGCCAACCTTGCCTGTATAGCTGTACTGTGGTCCTCACCCGCCTAAATCAAAACCGTGCTTAATACTCACCGTAGTACACAACAACAGTCAGTCACCTTTTTTATTTTTTATTATGTTCTATCTGCTTCACGGACGTCCTGCGCTGTTCACTGTTACTCTCTACGTCGTTTTACCGTCGTTGAGCTCGTATAGAAAGTGAAGACGGGCGCCGGCCGTATTTGTTTGGCCACCGACGCGTTGACGCGTACCGCGTCTCTCCGCGTCGCACTCGTTTTCTTTGATATCTCTCATGTCAACGACGTGTTGAATCGATCTCTCATGCGTTTTCCATGCTCTAGATGCCCAAGGACACCACCAAAACCAAGGTTAGTCTCCTATGCATTTGTCTTGGCCTTATGCCGCTTTTCCCCATATGCATAATACACTTTCCATTATTTTTGCCTTGTTCAACTTTCATTACGTCACTTGGTCGTGCTCATCGGTCACGATGCTGATTGATTCAACAGCGCAAGGCTGCAGGTAAATCAGAGGGAAAGGCAACCAAGGCTAAGGCTGCCAAGGCCAAGGGTGCTCCTAAACGGGCACTCTCCGCGTATATGTTCTTCAGTCAAGATTGGAGGGAAAGAATCAAGACTGAGAACCCCGATGCTGGTTTCGGTATGCCTATGGCGTTTCTTCTCATCTTGTTTTCTGATCCCTATCGTAGGTGAGGTTGGCAAACTACTAGGCGCCAAGTGGAAGGAGCTTGACGAGGAGGACAAGCAGGTTCGTCTGAAGTGTAAAATAAAATGCTGTCGGTGCTGACACAACTCACAGCCTTATATCGAATTGGCTGCCAAGGACAAGACAAGGGCAGAGGAGGAGAAGGCATCCATGGCTGCCGTATGTATATGTCATTTCTCCACATCATGGCATGTATTGAACATCTTTTCGTAGACCAAATCTTCAGCAAAAGAGAAAAGTGACGGGGAAGAACCAGCCGATGAAGAGGAAGATTAATGCCGCATCCCCTGTCTCCTTGTACATATGAAGGCACTGTCCGCTTTCTTCTAACATAATTGTCATAAGTCGTTTTGATGTCAGTTGAGTATATTAACTTCCTATGCGAAACACGCGACACTCGTAATGCACTCCCGACGAGCCCTCGTACAGTTTGCCCTTTCATTCGTGTTGCTATTCATGTTGTGTGTTTTGTTACACATTTATGTTCTGCATGTTGTCTCTCGTTACTTCAGAAAAGATTGTACTTTTGTATGATCAACCTTTCCCAAGTTGGTGGAGTTGTTTGAACAATAAATTAATAATGATGCAGACTTCCATCAGGACCACAAGGACGAGAAAGGTTGTGACTATGGTCACATGATTGTGATGCAAACAATCACGTGATCATAATATGGAACGCGCCCAAGGGCCAAAATCGGTGTTCTCCTTTTCTCCCATCCACTATCGTGACATTCAGCAACTTGACATTGGTCGCTAAAGATGCCACTGCGAACTACCAAAGTTAAAACCTCTACATACGGGAAAGGTTGGTTTTTTTTCTTCGGGATTAGCTCGTGGGCTGACCTGGGACTGTAAGCAGGGATTCTCGAATCTGTCCCTGCACCCCTAGGTCTGCATAATTCACACGAAGAAATACTGACGATCTCATGGATAATTTCCTCCCTCTCGTACAGATCCTGATTCAGATCCTGAATTTAACCCTGGAATCTTCACTTATGAGACTAAGAAACGCGGAAACCGCAAAGCAACGGCTGCTGAGGACGCATCTCCATCTGCCCCCCGTGGCAAGTCACGGAAAAGACGAAGCGAGGTTCTTGGAAATTTTGAGCTATCATCCAGAAGTCGTGAGTCATTTTTATAAGAAAACAACACGTGTTTGTGATGATTATATTAGGGAAGCGCCGGCCAATGGATCCAGAGGCGTCTCGACGCCATAACCCACTTAAGGAGTACTTTGGTTTGCTGAACAATGTTCTCAGCAGTGCTTAAGCTTACTTCCAATAGATGATGACCTTGGGCTTCAGTCTGCGTCTGATGACGGCGAAGTGGATGAAGATGATCCTGAAGACGGCGACTCGGCAGAAGAGCACGAGTCTGAACCTGATCAGCCAGTAATGCTTAGGACCATAGCTGCATTTATTAAAGCTTCGAAGGAGAGCACTCCCATCGTTACACAGAAAAGTCATTCACAAATTCCGGTTGATGATGATTCTGTCACTGGTAAGTTCATCTTGTTCACATATCACACCTGTGAATGCGTACGTTTTGTTTTAGAACCCGAGTCTGAACCAGAAGCTGATCAGGTTTCGACGAAGCGGAAGTCACCTGCGTCAGAACGGATCATGCCAGCTTCTAAGCGGAGAAAAACGCCTTGCCTAGATGGTACATTTAACCTTACTGCCAGCCAAGACGACTCTGTTGATGCCCGCTATAGACGAGTCTGAAACTGAACCAGAGTCCGATATAGATTTACCCACAGTCTCAAAGCTACTAGCGCCCAACACCGTGAAGCTTCCAGAATCCGACTCCGAAACGGAGCCTGAAGACGAAGACGAAACATACCCCAATCCCGTAAAGCCTAATGTAATTCTCTGATCATCATTGACTCATACAGATACAGAATCTCCATGCAAAGCCTGGCTTCCCGCTTGCTCCCGGTCAGAGTCCTCTCGGACCTATGATATTGGACAGAGCCGAGGGTATCATGGTGCCCGCTTCGATCAATACCTATCTGAGAGAATACCAGAGGGAGGGCGTTCGTTTTTTCTGGGAGTTATATAAACAAGGTCGTGGTGGTTTGCTAGGTGATGATATGGGTCTCGTCAGTCCAGACGTGTTATTCTGTTCTTCTTGACTCAACCTTCTACCTTCTTAGGGTAAAACTATTCAAGTGATATCGTTTCTCTCAGCAATCATGAAGAAGCACGGGGACGAACGCGATATCAACAGGCGTCGAGATCATGTGTCTGATATCCAGGATGGACTGGAATGGAAAAAACGTCGCGCTTTACCACCGGCGAACAAGACTTGGCCCACATGTCTCATTATCGCCCCTACATCTGTTGTACCAAACTGGGAGCGCGAGTTTCAGACGGTGAGTGCATATAAGCAACAAGTAACGCCACAATGTCTCACTGCCTGCTCAGTGGGGCTATTTTGAAGTCGGATCTTATACAGGTTCGAAGAAAGAACGGGATGATGTTCTTACCGACTTCAAAATGGGCAGGCTCGATGTCGGTATGTCCATGACTCCATCTCCTCTGTCCGCCTGATAACTTCGAGAAACAGTGCTTACTACATTTGACCTTGCCCGTCGAGACATTGCGCTATTGGATGACCTCGCTTGGTCTGCTGTCTTCGTCGACGAAGCGCATAGAGTAAAGAATCCAAAATCAAAGATCACTTTAGCATATAATCAATTTGCATGTCTTTGCCGCTTTGGTCTGACAGGTAAGACCACTGCTTCTAGAAGATGATTTGATGTAGCGGGAAATTTAGGCACAACCATTCAAAATAGCTATATGGAAGCATGGACGATACTTGACTGGACCAACCCTGGCCGGCTGGGAACAAGCAAACAGTGGAAAGGTTACGTTGTGAAGCCATTGACGATAGGTCAATCTACTAGTGCGACTGAAGAGGAGAGAACAAAGGCTTTGGTGAGTGCGTATTTTGCAACTCGCGGCTCATTCTGATGTCTAGTAGACGGTCGCCATTATAGTTAGAGACAAAGTATTACCCCAGTTCTTTAAAAGAAGGTATGGCCAACATTTGTTCTGCAGATATTGCCTAAAATATTTATTTTTTACAGAACAAAGGACATTATCAAGGACCAAGTGCGAAGCTTCTACCTGTTATACCATCTTGTGCTGAATACAACCATCAGTTACCCACGAAAACCGATGAAGTAGTTTTTTGCCCGCTTACGCCCATACAGGTTGCCGTTTACAAACGCATCCTGAATATGAATCACGTACAGGATCTCGTCAGAAAAGACGAAAATTGTGACTGCGGATCAGGGAAAAAGTCGGTTTGCATTACATACTCCGAGCATGCTGAGAATCGTGTTTTGTACAGGCGCAAAGACTGCTGCTACCATATTGAGAAGGGAGGCGTTCTCAAGTATATGTCAATACTTATCAAGATCTCAAATCATTTAGCGTTAATACTTCCAGGTATCGTTGATGGCTCAGTTGCTTGCTACCATATAAATGCTCATATACGCAAGCCCCAAACGACAGCCCGGAACAAGTGCGTGTGGAAGTTTCTATTGATCTTTTTGGTGCATTGACAGTTGTTATAGACCCTACGAAATCGGGAGCTCGCGGAAGTAGCCTTCCCGGGACAGCCTATACCAAAGTATGGGACAGCCATGCTACTGCCGCAGTACTGCGGAAAGTGGGTTGTAAGTCATTGTTTTGTGGAATTTATATCCTACACTTTACACTGCCCTGGAAGGTACTCGATACCCTACTTAAAGAATGGAGAAAAGACCGCACGAACAAGGTCCTCATATTCACTAAATCCGTCAAGCTTCTCGATATGTTGGAGTTTCATCTCAATACTAATAGTATGAAGAGGATTTTTTCCGTATCGATTGAGTACTGATTTATTGCAAGGTTATGGCTTCCTCAAACTGGATGGATCCACGAAGCAGAGTGATAGTAAGAGACGGACTTTCTATTTGCCGCGGCTGTTAATATCAGCTTCAGGGATGCCTATGATAGATAGATTTCACCAGGACTGCGAAATCTTCATATTTCTCATCTCTACTCTTGCTGGAGGAACTGGTCTTAACTTGACTGGAGCGAACAAAGTGGTCATTTTCGGTGAGTTTAAATATCCTGCTTTGAATGTTGAGACTTAAACCTGGATATCATACAGATCCCAACTGGAGTATGTATTTGGCTCAATTCTGCTTGACACCTACTCATGTCCACGTAGATCCTGCCCACGACCTGCAAGCTATGGACAGAGCATATCGTTTTGGGCAGACACGCGACGTTTTCGTTTACCGCCTCCTTGGAGCCGGCTCAATCGAAGAGTTAATTTATGCAAGGCAGTTGTACAAACAACAACAAATGGCCATTGGGTATCAGGCCAGCGTGCAAACGAGGTATTTAATAAGGACCAAGATTCGAGTGCATGATTTCAGATTTTCCTCTTAGGTATTTCTCCGGCGTTCAAGGGGACACTTCCAGACAAGGAGAATTGTTTGGAATCAAGAACATCTTCAAGCTGCATGAGGATACTCTGGCGACTAAGATGGCTGTAAGTTCATATCTTTTGCGCAAGGAAATATTGAGGTGAACCTGCCGCAGATTGAGAAAGCAACGATCATGGAGCTAGACTGGGCACTTGCTCATCTCAGCTCCACGAAGTCGAAGAAATCAACAAAACTTAAGGCCGATGACTGGGTATATGAAGCCGATTCTAAGAGCGGAAAGGAGGAAGTAAGTCCCCTGTCTACTTGTTTCATGCCGTGTAATCATGTGTCAGGCCGACCTACGGGGGCTGAGTGCTCTTCTCTTCGACGACGGTGAGCTTCGGCTGGAACCAGCATGTGAAAAGACTGATCTTTGTATTTTCGAAGAACCTCCGGAGGTTACAGATGATAATGACATTCACAAGACACTCAGCGCAATAGGCGTGAAGTACAGCCACCGTAATGACGACGTGCTATTACCAAGTCGTATAGAAGAAGAACGTTCTCGGACCGCACTTAAGGTTAGTATTCGTGATATTTCCTCACATGCTTGTTGAGCAATGCGATGGCAGGAGGCGAAGAGAAAAAGAGCGGCTGTCAAGAAACTGAAATCCGAACCAAAGCAAAGCACCCCTCAGCAATCGAAAACCCCTGAACCAGAATGGCCGCCTCGACGGAAGCACCATAAAGCACCTCTGTCCCCGCAATCAAAGTGAGTTCCCAAACAAGGTTTGAGGTGTTGATATTCCTACTCATCGCCCAATGTAGATTGGCCTCACGACAAATGGCGTTGATCGAACTGGGCATGATTAATAGCCCAGCCGATCTACCTGTTTTCGCACAGTCCTTGTGAGTGAGCCGAGCGTTGCCTCAGATAACTTCGGCTAATCAATAACTAGTGCTCGCAAGTCGAGCGAAGACCAGAACGAGATACTTGCAAGACTGGATGAACATGTCCGCAGTTGTTCTTGAATATTGCTAGCCCACGATCCAAAAGTAATATTTCCTGGACTAGTATCAGCTCGAATTGAGACCTTGGACGTCTTGGCAGGTCTTGACCCATACATTACCATCAGTCATATTACTAGTACCAACAGGTTCACACTTCGTTCGTAGACTAATGACCACCAATCCTGACGCGTCTATGGGGCGCATTGCAATCAGTGATGAGGACATTTCTCCGATGTGAAGGACTGGTCGTCGTAGACAGTATGTTAGAGATAAGTAACAGGAGTAGAAAAACCAGTGACTCATGAATTCAAAATTCGAGCTTCAAGTTTCAAAACTTTAACCAGTGACATGTAAATCCACATTAAAACTTACTGAGAAAATGGGAACATACCTCCTTCCTGTAGCTCGATAATAGTACGAGCGACTTAGCAAACCAGAGAATAGGCATATAGCGAGATAACACATATAACGGCGCCCTGACCTGATCGAGCCAGAGAAAATGCCGCGGAAATGACCAAGACTAAATTGCCAACATACATGCATGAGTAACCCTGTGGGACTGTACGAGTTACTTCGGATGAACATGTGATACAACACGAGAAACCATGTGATACCTGAGCTCACATGTAGATGACCAAATGAAATATTCATTCATCTGCGATCCAATACAGACGGCTATTGGAGCGGCGTGCAAGTGACGACGTCTTAACAAGGCTCAGCGGGCACTTCAACTATACAGCCCATGTCACTGTGACTGTAAAGGGGTAAGGATAATTATGCATAATATTCAACATAACCATGTAGATAAGGGATACCGAACGCACCCGGGTGTGAGTGAACTTCAAGGGACTGGGCTACGGATTGACGTGACCGTTCATTGTCCCTTGTGCGCGCGCATCGTGTTATGCAAAGAGATATCTCGTAAGTGGTGACTTTAAGTGAGATCGTGGGACTTGGCCACAAGGACGTCGCTAAATGGACGGGGTACAGATGACCGGTGCGGACTGTCTGCTAGAGTTGAGATGGCGAGCGAGTCTTGAGTGAATGACGACGGCAATCGGATACAGCAGAGAGTATCCAAGGATCGTCTGATTCGTCTCTACAGGATGAAGCAGAACACCCTTGGATCAATCGAGACCGGAAACAGACACGTGGTCACAGCCGTCTACTCTTCAGACACAACCCATGTCGTGACTGCTGTATCCCGACTTCCAAGTATAGCTACTACCAGTGGATATGACGAGCCCTTTGGGATGCGCAGACAGTAGCATGTTACACCAGTGTCAGTCACGGTGAGTCGGTGACACATAGACGGCTATCTCCGGAATTCCGCCGGTGCTTTCCGTGTTGTCGAACTAAGCTCAGCCCCTATGCAATTCAGACTGAACGCATTGAATCATTGACTCCATTCAACTTGAACCAGTCATTAATCATTCATCAAATTTATGTAAAAGAAGAGTTGCCGGAGCTGGGGCAGAAAAGGGCCGGGCATTCATCACATGAGGAACGCTGTCGGGAGCCTCCGAAGTTCGGGGGGTAGTACAGAACATAATGTTATAGAATAGGGAAATATTTGTATATCGCAAAAAGCGGGCAATCCAGTGTAGCGTCAAAAGCTTGAGGAGACATGTTGGGCATTTTGAAGAAGAACACGAGCACTCTACATATGAAGTTCGCCAATCAAATAAGGGTACCGAGAAGACGTACACAGGTTTCTTGGCTGTGGAGATGACCGACTCGGTACCACATTTGGCTCCAGCGAAACAGGTCACTCTTCCCACTCAGGCTAACGCGGGAGTTGGGGAATACGCGTATCGTGGTCATTCAGGGACTCCTCCAAGACGTGTGAAGGCTCTCACACTGTCGGCTTGGTTTACACATTGTTGGACCTGCCAAGAGAGCACGCTGTCCTGCTGACGGATGTCTGTTTTTTCTGCGAAGATACCATAAGGTTGACTTCTCCAGCAGCTTCCTCAGATATTCACACGGAGGACATTTCCCGTCTTCAACCGACTGATAGAAGAGTTACATGTCTGCTGTTGAGAACCGGGTGATGATGTTGATGGCACTGCATCAGACACTTTTCCGGCAACACGATCAACATACACCTTGCGCTTATCATTCATTTGCTAAAAGAGGCAACTCATCTTGGCCTTGTTGGGCATGTAGGCAGACTCAGGTCGCCAGTTATAGCACGGTGAATAAGACACTTTTTGATGCTTGGTACATTGTGGTCCACCATCGTGATGATATGGTGCCGCTCGATGTTCGCGAGGTTCCATGGATTTATTGGATGGAGAAATTCTTCTCTGGGGGGGATCTTGGACCTAACGAAGATGTTACTGACATACATTGACTGCTAAAACCAGGCACCCTCCGTCTCTGCACAACTTTCAGCCATTTTGACGTTGTAAGGCGAGGCGACGAAAACATGTTTTTGGCGTATTAGAAGGATCATGTAACCCACCTCAGGAAGCATATAAATATAACTATTCAGCCTCCTCATCCCCTTGTAAGACTCCGATGTGGTTGGCTCATTTGCGGACAAGTATTGCTGCTTTGGTAAGTCAAGGAAGCGTTTCGAGCGCCGAGGGCCCGACTCATCAGCTGGCGTAAGTTCGAGCCATGAAGATGTCACCTTAGGTGAAGGACACCAAGTGGTAGAGGGAAGAAAGGCAAATTGATAGCACTGAAAGATGGCGGTTGCGTCGAGCAGAGGGCGGAAGTGCTGGAGGAAATGTTGTTGGTAACGACCCGAATCCACGGTAAACTGCAAATTACAACAGCCAGCAATTGCATCCACATGGACGAATGACAAGCTATCTTGAGATTCTAAAAACGTCGATGAGGGTTGCAAAAGGGACATGGTATAACTGCAGGGACGCGTGCAACTTGAAAAGAGGAGTTGAGAGCTGGCGTATTGTCGTCCGCTTGACCGTAACGCCAAAAGGTAGCTTGTGTTTCAGTCAGTACTTATTTGTGTAAAGCCAGCCAGCCCGACAATGGTGGCGTGGCATTTTTACGATATCCGATTTTTTTTTGCCCCCGCGTCCCACACAGTGACCAACATTAGGTCTCCAACTTTGTGTTGAAATCCGTGATCATGAAGCGGCGAGTCCAATCAGGTGGTATCAGTGCTTTAAGCATGCAAACGATAATACCAACCAGGTCCAACCTGTTCCTATCATCGCAGCGAGGGAGTCGGATGTTTGATTGCCACGCTACCACACGGTTACGCTCTCACTGGCATCTCATGCACATGTACCAACTCCAGGTGGGTACTTATCACACAGCCTAATCTCTGCAATATCCAATTGTTACAGTGACACTAGTGCCTGTCTTATTAATGATCAATGGTAAGCGCCACCGGTAGGTTGCTTATCAAGGCCGTGTTCTATTATGATATGGCAGTGGGCGCTCGATGAGGGATCACCAAATGGGATTCGTGCGAGGCCGATTTTCTTCCGCGCTCCATCGCTTCTTCTTTTCATCCCACTAGCTGCGCGCGACATGGAATCACAGCAGCACGCTGTTGCAAGGGCAGACGAGGCCTTGCTCGCTGAGCTCGGGTACAAGCAGGAGTTCAAGCGTGCGTTTTCACCCTTAGAGGTATTATCAATGCTGCCATGTTCAGCGATCGGATAACTGATAGCGAAGACGATCACAGGTCTTTGGTATAGCTTTCAGTATCATTGGCCTACTCCCCTCGATTGCGTACGTCGTCCTTCTCTTTGCCTTCCAAGGGTCTAATTCATTTGAATAGCTCTGTTCTGTTTTACGCTGTGCCTAATGGAGGACCAGCTTCGATGGTGTGGGGTGTACGTGTGCTTGCTCCGTCGGGTATCTCCTTGCGCGAATTATGCTGATGGGTGACATGGTTACTTGTTCATATCCCATAGTGGGCAGCTGCAAGTTTTTTTATCCTCTGCGTAGGGATGTCAATGGCCGAATTGGGTTCCGCAGCGCCAACATCCGGAGGGGTGAGTTCGTTTTTGTCTTTATTGACGTAGTATTCTGAAGTGATGTGGATGAAACACAGTTATACTTCTGGACACATTCCTTGTCATCTCCGCGGTGCAGAAATTTACTTGCCTGGATTGTTGGGTGTAAGTCTGTTATGGTAATTTTAACGAGCAGAGGTGTATTGACGCGACGACAGACTCCAATACCATCGGGACAATAGCGTCGGTTGGTAAGACGCTCATGGCTGCCTTGTGATGCCAAATTTTACTTACTACGACTTCCTGCATAGCATCTATTGACTGGGGATGCGCAGTGCAAGTCATGGCTGCAGTATCCATTGGCTCAGGCCAAGCTTTTACCGCAACAAGTGCCCAAACCTTGTGCGCCATTCAAGACACTGGTCCGATTAATGAACTTGCTCATGATGTCGAATATCTAGTGGAGTCTACGTTGCAATAGTCCTGTCGCACGCAGTGATATGCTGCTTGGGAACTGCAGTTCTCGCAAGACTGCAAACAGTTTATGTTGTGCTTAACGTCTGGTTTGTGGTGAAGTCGTACAGGTGCATTCGAGTTACTGAATTACTGCGAGCAGTTTGTGTCTTGCCGTTATTATTGGCCTTCCTGCTGCAACCCCGAAGGCGAACATGAACAGCGCAAGTTATGCGCTTGGTAATTTCACAAATTGTCAGTGAATACATCCTGGTGGTGAACTCGACTGATATCAGAATGGTATTTGCAGTGAATGGCTGGACAGATGGCTACGCATTCATTCTAAGTTTCCTTGCACCGTCATGGACTATCGGTATGTTCTCACAGGGCGTTGCACGTGTTATGGGTACTGATGTCATATTGAAGGTTCCTTTGACTCAAGTGTGCATATCAGCGAGGAATCGTCGAATGCTGCCACTGCTGTTCCATGGGCCATTGTAAGTCTCGAACCTGGTATCTGTTCAATTACTGAGTGCATTCCAGGTCAGCGCCATCGGTATCGCAGGCATCCTTGGTTGGGGTACGTAGTATTTATTCATGTTAACTTCTCTAACACTGCCTATCGTCTTGCAGCAATCAACGTCTCTCTTACATTCTGTATGGGTACCGACCTGGAGTCCCTTCTGAACAGCCCGGTTGGACAACCCATGGCCCAAATTTTCTTCAACAGCTTCGGACAAAAGGGAACGCTTGCACTGTGGTCCTTCGTCGTGCTTGTTCAGTAAGTGGACAGTTGTGCCCTTTGAACTATGATTGATTAGGTGCAGATATATGATGGGCTCGAGCATGGTCCTTGCATCATCCCGCCAAACATTCGCATTTTCCCGTGATGGCGCACTTCCGTTCTCATCCGTCCTCTATCGCATGAACAGCTTCACCAAGACGCCCGTCAACACTGTTTGGTTCGTCGCGATCATCTCGATCATCCTCGGCATGTTGTCGTTCGCGGGCCCGCAAGCTATCAATGCCATCTTTTCGCTATCCGTCACAGCGTTATACATCGCATATTCAATCCCGATCATCGCGCGCTTCGTGTTCACAAACGACTTTAAGCCTGGTCCCTTCAATTTAGGCATCTTTGTGAGTCGGACATCTTGGTGCTTAAGGATGCTTGTTGACTATTGAGTTGTGATTTGAAGAGCATTCCAGTTGCTGTCATTGCCGTGTCGTACATGTGCATTATGAACATCACATTTTTCTTCCCGACGACGCCACAGACTGATGTTGCGAACATGAACTACACCGTGGTCGTGCTAGGTGGTATACTCTTTTTGTCTATCGTGTGGTACTACTTCCCCGTGTATGGTGGTGTGCATTGGTTCACGGGACCAGTGTCAAACATTGGGAAGGTAACTGAGGAGAATGCGTCGAGTATTCGAGAGTCAGTAGAGAAGAATATACGTGAGGATGTTAAGGCAGTACCTGTTGGGGCTTAATACTAGAGGATTCCGATAGTGAGTCCATTATAGACTTTATTTGCTCAACCCGTACAAGGAATGTGGAATTGCATCTGTTTTACGAAGGGACGAACGAATCGAGGGGTTTCTTTTAAGCTAGCGGAGACCGATATGGATACTCCACATAAATGCGCGAGGAGACTTGGTCTGACACAGCAATTTAACTGTCAGACGGGAAATGATCAATGGAAACTGAAGCTGCGGTCGACAGCATGATCACGGCGACAACGACAGAACATCAGTCTATCCATTCGAGTCGGGTCATGTGACATGCATAGCGACCAAGAAGCACAGAAGCTTTTAAAGATGTAAGTTGATTGCAAGCTACTCCATTATGCTGTCAACTTGGTCAGCGGCACATGGGGACATGCCAAAAATGATGCGAGCGACAGCTTAGGATCCGTTATGTGAGAGATGGCGATCAGGTTTGTAGGGAGGTATGTTGGAACAGTTCGGCATTGATATCCACAGTATTTATAGCTGGGTTGTCAAGGTTTCTAGCACCTTCAAACGTACCGTCAATGATTAATCTGATTAATGTACCATTGCAGACGTATATGTCAGGTTGTTTTGGAATCCGCACATGCAACGGTATTTGAATTTTGGTGGCTCAATTTGTCGCGATCTATTTGGATTCCAGTCCGGTCCATTACTCTAGCGTATTCCCTTGCTTGCAGACCGGGACTCGAGTAACATGGGCCGACCCTGGCCTAATGAAATAGTGAGGCAGCAGCAGCTATGCCTGATCCACCTCTGGGCTATGCTAGTATGTCAAATAATGTCATCGGTGCTGTGTCTTTCGTATAACTTGACTGCACCGTAGTCAGAGCGTGTGCCAGCATTTTACAAAATATGGCCTCGCAGCATATCTAATATCGTCTCTCCGACCACATGGTGTCTCGTATTTTCAAGGTGAGTCTTTTTGTGAACAATTTCAGTGACAGAAATAGTAGAACAGCGTTTTAAAGATTTTGATTTAAGCAGTACCATGCAGGTCCATGCTCGATCTCATCAATCGTAATTGCAGCTAATAGATTTGGGAATCAGTCCAAGCTTACTAAAACTCACAAGCTGGAGACTTAAAGTGCGACCTCGAAACACGGAGTCACGTGAGTGTATGACCAAGCGTGTTTTGAGGTCGCACAAGCCAAGTCTATACTTGTCTTTGATGCGTGCTGAATTCTAAACTTAAACCGCATTAAAAATTAAGATAGTTCTAATGAAGGTTTTTGGGGGGGGGTTTTGGTTCCGAGTTCGGTATTTGCTGCTATGTCTCCGACGTGATGTACTAGCGTCTCTAAAGCGAAAGCGGTGCTGTTCTATGCGTGGCGTCAGGTCTGTGTCACGTGACGCATTTACCGTCCGCGTAATACGACAATGAGACGCGTGTCTGGAAGCTTGGAAGCAAGGTACGGAGATAAGAGCAAGCCGAACAAAAACCAAATACCCTCGAGTGTGAGGTACGGGTAAGTTTTTGCCGGAAGTACGACCCTACCCATGACGAGCATAGCTCACAACGGTCGTTCTGGAGGTGAAAAGCAGAGTGAACCCGGAGAGATGAGACACGACCCCCCAAACGAGGATGCGAAGACAACGACGTGCATTTTAGTGTGACAAGTGACCAAAAGGATCGTAATTCGTACGTTAAACTACTGATAACGACGCGAGAAGGCGCTCATTGACGATTGTAACATAGCGATACGTGAATCTGTGAGTGATGAAGTAACAAAAACTGGGAGAATTGAATCAATCTTGCGCCAGTATTCGAGGAATGACCTTGATTTCCATCTCCCTTGCATGGCTACTATGTCTGGGGGTGTACCTCTCAAGAGGAGCTCAGTGGCTCCGCCTATCCTGAAACAATGTCCCGACAGCTCCTGAAGGTCGGCTCTCTTCCAAATCTCGTTACATCTGTTCAAGAACCAAGGGCGTGTCATGGGCGCCCACCCTCCAGACTCCGTTTCAAAGGCGAAGAAAGGTGCATCTCCTGGGATCGAAGCGTTTGCAGAAAGGTGATGATTGAGTGCCGACACTGGATTAGAAGGATCATTTATTATGGAGGCCACTAGGTTCGCCCCTTCACCATGCGATGTCTTCGTCCAAGGAATTGTGAGGACTATAAAATCAACGCCTGTGGCGGTGACGCCACGTCGAAGCGGGGCCGAACGGGAAACATGACGGGAAGGTGTGAATGTATTAAGGGAATTGACGACCAATTCGCCGAGTCTAGGTGAGGGGATGAACAATGAAAAGATCCAAGAAATGGCACATGATCTTACCTGCAGCATGACCAAAATGCGGTCGCTGCGACAGCCAAAACGGACGCGTCAAACGCGTTCGAGAGGTCAAGGAGTTGAAACAAAGCGTGCATGTGCTCTAAGGTCACTGGTGGTCGACGGGGACGTTTAGACGAGGGCGGAACAACTTTAGTGAGTCCGGAAGTTGCGGTGCGGACTAGGGTGCGACCATGCCATGGTGCCCCGTGCAAGTTGTGCCAAAAGTGAATCCCCGCAAGCCAGTTTTGTACCGTCGACCCGGCAACCTTGCCTGCCCAAGATGCTATAAACGAAGCGAGTATGTGGTCTGGAGCCGGCATACGAAGGTTTTCTGGGATTCGCCTAGAATCACAGTACTGGTGGAAACGCAAAAGGCCAGCGCCGTAGTTTTCGCGCGTTTTGACCTCTATTGAAACGAGCATTACGTCAAGAAGTTTCAAGACATCTTCGTAGGGCAAGTGATCAAGAACCGAAGCGTGGAATGAAGAAGTGTGTGGAGCGGACCAAATGCGAACGCGATCGCGCGCAAGAACGTGAGGACGGAAAGTAGAACGGTCAATAGAATTTTTTGTCTTAGGTTTTCGCGGCTTTGGTGGTTTGCGAGCAAGAACGGGCGGATCTCCTACCGAAGGTGGCTTTGCCAGAGTGTCCTTAAGTAAGACCAAACTTGCTGCGACGCCTGCACATGCTGACGTCGTCATCGGGGATGAACTAGACATAATCTGAGATGAAGGGACGAAGCTCCCCGGGGAGCGTGATTGAGGGCAAACGAAGAACGGGAGGTCCGACCTCACCGCGAGAGGTCTTGTCAGCCCTGTTCCTTTCTGATTCAACATAAACGAGCGCGTGTGAGACGTTTGAGGCCATAGCCATGGATTCCACCCTGCGAATGCAGAGATTGACCTGAAAATTTCGACTTCTTCCGTGGCGAAACGCGCCGATAACACCCTGATTGTCCGAACGAATGAGTACGGTGGCGTTGCACCATCCAGAATCGAAAAGAGTTCTCACTGCGAGCTCAACAGCGACGGCCTCGAGCCAACCGATGTCCCGTCCCTGGCCTTTCCATCCAGTGACCAAGGTCCACGCGTTCCATCGGTCACCCATGACCAGGCCAATACCCCAATCCGTTGACGCATCGACCCAAAGGTCGATGTCTTGGGGGTCTCCTTTGGGTACTAGCGAGCGGGGAGTAGGTGGGTGTTCGAGAATACTCAACCACCATTTGAGGTCTGATACGACTGAGGTGTGTGGGAAGCGGGATGCGCCTTTGTATATCAGCGTTAAAGGTGGAATGAGAGAAAGATTGAAGTGTCGCGAGTTAGTGAACAATGTCAATCTTAGCACGAGGTAGAAAAGAGATGTTCGTAGAGAGTGAATATCTACGAGAAGTGAAAGAGAATTCTAAGAGAGGAGAAACAAATCTTCGCGTGCTCAAATAATGAGTTGGAGGATTTGGTTTTTTGTGTGGGAAGGGCTGGTGTTGATTGGCCGAGACAGATTTTGGCTCGGTGTCTATAAAGACTGGGAGCTCTGTGTCCGAGGCTCGAAGTGCCCGAGAACGCGTGCGTTGAGAGACCAAACTGCACGTATCGGGAAGAGGAAAAAACAGCCCTTCGGAGCGCTGACTGATTCAGTATCGGAAGCAGACGTTAGGTCTGAAGGAGAAAGCAATACCAAACCAGAAGAAAAGCGCAGCTCACAACGGTAGCGTCTCCTTCGGAGACCAAAACCCACACACTTAGAGATGCGATTGAACATGTCAGATGATGTGATTGGAAGATGAAAAGTGCCCGTATGATACTGGTAGGAGAGACGGATGATTACGTAGAGGGGGCAGGGTGTGAGAGACGTTGAGCGTAAGAGTCCATGATGGTGTCTACATTCGCGACGCGATCATTGTTGATGGAAGATGATATAAATAAAGGCAAGATGGTCTCAATTCTGCGCCAGTACTCCAAGAAGGATCGTGAGGTCCATCTGCCCTGTGAAGAGACTACATCAGGATGCACCCCTTGTAGTAACAGTTCCGTCGCCCCGCCAATGCGGAAAGCATGACCCGGCATGGGTGGAAAACCCTGAGAGGTCCAGACATTGTTGCAACGAGAGATGAAGTCTTGACGTGTCAACGGCGACCAACCCGTAGGTGTTAGGTACGCGAAGAGGGGAGCATTCGCCGGAACGTTAGCATTGATGAGAGTGTGCTGTTCCAGGGCAGCCAAGGGACACGTGCGATGAGGGCGAGCAGTGATGGAAATGATGGCACCTTCTTCCTTCGTGGTCTTGGTCCAAGGTATGCGAAGAGAAGCGGCGCGAGCGGAGTTGGACAAGATGATGATGGCCAGAGGAAGAACTGAGCGGGAAACATGTTTGATTGGGTCAAAAAGATTGGGGCTCGGAATTACGAGCTCACCCAAACGACAACAGCACCAAAAGGCCATAAAGGCAGCGGATCCAACCGCGCAGTCAAAAGGATTGGAGAATGAGAGATTGTCAAAAAGAATAGATAAAGCTTCGATAGTGACAGGTGGTCGCTTAGCACGACGAGCAGAAGGAGGTACCATTTTCGAGAAACCACGTCTGGTGTGGTGCACCATGGCAGAAGCATGCCATGGAGCGCCGTTGACGATATGCCAGAACTGAAGGCCTGCCATCCAGTTGTTGAGAGTTTTGGAGGCGGTGATACCCGCGAAAGCTGCGACGAATTGAGCAAGTAGAGCTTCGGAGGCGGGCATGCGCTGAGTTTCAGGAACATTGATGGAGTCGCAGAATTGCGTGAAACGGAGAAGTCCAGCACCGTAGTTGCTGCGAGTGTCTTGGTCGAGAGAGCGAATCATGACCTAAAGAGAGGTCAGATATATTAGAGAAGTGACGCAAGAAGGCGTACTTGAAATAAGCGAAAGATAGATGCATCTGGGAAGTTCTTTTCTAAATCGGCCTGCCGATCCTGACCTGCAGGAGTAGACCACACAAGAAGACGGTCACTGGCGAGAACATGCGGTCTATGTACAGATGGAGTGAAGGAGGAACTGAGTCTAGGAGGGCGAGGTGTGCGAGTGCGAGAGACTTGTAACGATTGCGCTACTGATTGACGTATGGATGAGGGTGGGTTGTCAGCCCAAAAGGCAGCGGCAGCGGCTTGTACATCAACGCCCTGCATAACTTGACGATACAGTTCAATTTCCTTCATCTCGAAAATAAGAGGAGATGTCGGGAGGTAGAGATGGGGGAGAGGAAAGGTGGGAGAAACGAGGTGGTAGGATCCCTCTAGATATAGGATCCGCGAGGTTCGAAGCGGATTCGACGTAAATGAACGTAAGCGAGACACGCGCTTCTCGAAGGAGTTCCTCGGACCGTCGAATGGACATATTAATGAGATGATTCGAGCAGCGTCCTTTTTTGAAGGACGCTATCACACCTTGATTGTCACTCCGTATGAGGACGTCGGAATCAGTGATGTGCTTACTGTATATGAGCCGGATAGCGAGTTCGACGGCGATGGCCTCGAGCCAACCGATATCACGAGATGGGCCGCGCCAAGTCTCATTGGTGCGCCAGAAGGCCCATTTGGTATTCCAAAGTAACCCGATGCCCGTGTCTGTGGATGCATCCACCCATATGCCATAATCCCGGGTAGGAGGATGAGGAGCGAGACTACGTGGAGATTGATCTGCTAGGAGGAGACGATGCCACCATTTGATGTCCGAAATGGTGGACTTGGGTAGCCAGCGTGGGATATAGTCGTTCGAATGATAGGCCGATATGGCCGAGTATAAGCTGGAGAGATATGAGCGTCCATGAAGATAGACGAAGGAGGCGTGGTTTAAGAAACCTGCGACGGATTCTAGTTCGCGTTTCTGTACTTTTGAGTTCTCGAAGAGCAGGAGAAACTCAGAGAGACGTGCGATATACTTAAGACATTTGAGTTCAGTGAGCGAGACAGACTTCTGAGGGAGATCCCAGAAGAAACCGACGTAATCGCCAGTATCGTTGAAGTCCTGGCCTTTGTCTGGATGCCACGGAACTTTCGCGGGGGAAATGAGAAGTTTGGCGTGATTGAGATCGTATTCGTAGTGGTATAATGAGCCATCAGAGAAACCGACGAAGAGACCTGTCGGTGAAGGGAAACGGAAGATGCTGATGTCGTCCACCCATTTCTTGGATGGTTTGACGTTGAGTTCTCTCCAGATTGCGACAGTAGCATCAGCTACTTCGCCTTGGAGACCTGCAGCAGAAGCTAAGCCGAAGGGTATATTGTGATCGATATATAGTTTACCATCGTGGTAAACAATAAGATATGGTTTGTGAGCAGGGAGACACGGTATGCCTCGATAGGCGGCTTCAATGTCCAGGGTGGCAAATTGTGCGCCTGGAGGAGCGTCTCGTACCTGAGATAAATATATTAGAGTCTGATAGAAGTAGCGAGATGAGAGAGTATATGTGCGTGAGGTTCTCGTGCCTTCGAACGAGTGCAAGACTCGCAAAGAGCATCCGAGAGAGAGAAGTACATGTATGTAGATATACGCACTATGTCAGCGAATTCCGCCGCAGTGCCCCATTCTGTAGGGTAGTTGCTCGCGTCGATTTCGTCGTTGATGGATGCGCTCATCGAGCCACAATATGAGAGGTGACGACATACTCTGTGTTTGTCTGGAGCACCATTGATGCCCTTTTTAACGACGACTTGGAGAGGAGACGAGCGAAAATGACCAATCTTGGCGAAGAGTTGCTCATGAGTGTATGGGCCTGAGAAGCGTTTCTTTGAGAGCTCGTCTGCGATGTATTCATCGCAGACTTCACGATATATGTCAGCACCGGGCAGATTGTGCGGAGTATAAGTAGAAGTGAGAGGACTCATGTCGCCAATGGGAAAACCATGACGAAGTTTCCATGTGAGCTCGGGAAATTGATGGGTGAGATTGGTGAGTTCGAGCAGATGATCAAAACCTTCAGGAGAGTAAGGCGTGTTGACAAGAGAGTAATCAGCGTCAAGATCGTATGGAGAAGGATGTTTTTGTAAGTTGTCGAAGTATATGAATCTGGGGGCAGGCGAATCGGGAGGCTCAAGATCTGGGACGTGCACCAAGAAGAAGTCCTCGTCAGAGAGATTAGAGGCAGGAGCGGGACAAAGCGCCGTGTTCAGGTCGCCCGCAGAATGAGCATAAGTGTTGATCGGAGTGGTCCCGCTTGCAAGGACGTCGGGGATTGTTGAGATTGAATCCGATGCACAATTGAGAGTTGTTGGAACATTTGCAGAGATTTCCGTCTGTGTATTTCGCAAAATTTTGTGCTCCTTTCGGCGAAGTCTCTTCAGTGCATGCCGAGAAACGATGACCGGTGCGTCCGCAGATGATGCACATGGGGTCTGTTGACTTGGCGGACTTGGAGTCACGAAAGGAAGAAGATTCTCCTTCATTCTTCTTAAAAGGACGCTTGGAGGATGAGTCCTTGTCATAAGGCTCAAAGCGAGAAGAAGAGCCAGCGTTAATGGGACGATCGACAAAGGATGAGCGAAGCTGCTGCGAATGACGAAAGAGTTCGTCTTGCAAGGTAGCATATTTCTTTTTCTGTAAACGATGGCTCCACTCAGCCTCGTCATGTTGGTGCGGACGTAAAGCATAGTTTTGTCTAGTCTCAATGTCGAATTCCAGTATGGCGCGAAAATTCTTACGAATGGCTTCGTCTTTGGCAAGTGTGGTGAAGTGTGTGGTCCATCGCTTGACGGACGGTGCGTCACCAACATCAGCGATCCACGATAGGTATCGCTGAAAGGCCTCCTGCCAAGTAAGAGGATCAAGGTCGCGTTCACTTTCAAATTGCGAGAGATCTAAGAGGTGGTGAGAGACTCCGTTGACGTGGACCTTGGTGCGTTTGAGAGAGTGACCTTCACGATGAAGACGCTCCGTATTCTTGTTGGAGAAAAGAGTCAACGGACAATATTCACCGGCGTTTGCGAGATCCTGGATGAAATGATGAATCCCAAAATTATAAGTAGAGTCGAGTCCGCTAGAAGTAGCGATCTCCTTGGAGCTGTCGAAGAGAGCTTTGGAAATGGGAGTGGTATTCGGTCTAGTGGCGACGTTTCTGGAGCTTCCAGCTATCCCCTCAAGAACTGCAGCTCCTTGAGCTTGAGAAGTTGGGGAGAGATTGACGAAAGCAGAGATCCACTGCTGCAAACGATTTCCGGCAGAGGGAGAAGGCGGAAGAGGGATTAGAGGTTCGTCTTGTGCGACGTTTGGATTGCCAGCGTCTCTGAGCAATTGCAAAGCAGCGTTGCTTGCTACTCGGCGCGCGTTCTCGGCCACGATTTGATCGTGAGTCATTTGCGTAACCGAAGGAACGGAAGTGGCCGAAGAATTAGCATTGCCGGTGCCTGAAGGGGTTGAGGAAGGTGTGGCCGCAGAGCTGCCTGACGCGACTGAAGGAATGACGGCAGAGGTCATGATTGACGCGTCAGAATAATGAGCAAAAATGTAAGGCGTCGCACAAATGGGAAGGACAAAGAAGAAGAGAAAGAACTCAAGCGCGAATCTTCGAAGTTGAGGATTTATTTGAGAGTGCGCGCACAGACCAAGTCCATTCTTGTATCGAAGCACGAGAATGCGAATCTCCACATGGACGCTTACAAAGGCCCTTTTCACATGCGTCAACGTTCGCAAGCTCACGATCCACTCGGAACGTACATGTTTCGAAGGAAACTCCGCTATGAAGGATGAAAGGTTTGCAAGGTATGCACGCCCGTGCGGGATGACGAAGGCTATGTGAGAAAGGGTCCCGTTGATGCTCATAGCGTCCTTACAGGACATTCGCATTCCTCCTGATAAGCCGTCCAGAAGAGATGTAAGTTTGTTGCGATATTTGGTACGCTTCGCGTCCGGCAGTGTGACAGTGTGAAGGACGAGGTCCCATAGGAACCCGAGGTAAACGAAAACGAAGGCAAAGTCCGTCCATTTCTTGGGGTGCCACGGTACCCCAAGTGGACGAGATCTGTCACGAATCTGGAGGAGACCGTGAGCATAAATGAAAGGTGAGGTAGACCCGTCCGAAAGGACATCTCCTCCACCCAGCGCGTATCTGAAAAACAAATGGTCGTCTACCCATTTCTTGACTGGGCCAAGTTCTAAATTGTGTAGAATGTCGACCGTCGCGTCTGCGACGCACCCTTGGACGCCTCCGGCCGTTGAGAGACCGAACGGGAACACGTGGTCTATGTAGAACTTGCCGTCGACCTCCACAACCAGGAAGCACTTGTGAGGGGGCCATACCGGAACGGTACGATAAGCTGCTTCTATGTCCAAAGTCGCTGCTTGAGTTCCCGGAGGTGCCGAAGCGACCTGCGGAAGAGAATGAGCTGACGATGACTCAGGAAGGAAAACGAGTGAGAAGAAATGAAAAGTGGAAACACCGGAGGTAATCGAGTGAGTAGGAATGAAAGGTGAAAACACCCGAAGGTGAGGTGAAGACAATGCGGTATGTATTGTACCGAGACAAGAGGGTCGAACACCCCCCCCATCCTGCGTGACAAGACGGGGTGTAGAAATGAAACGGCCAAAGCCGATGAGGTGGTTGAATGAAACGCGGGCGAAATGGCCCAAGATGACACCGGGTCAAGAAGTTGAACCTCTGAAGAGAAGGCGGGTCAATGAAGCGACGACGTACGATATCAGCAACCTGCGCTGCCGTTCCCCATTCTGTGGGGAAGTCGTCTGAATTCAAAAAACTGTTGACGGAGAAGCCGTCGTCACAGCGAAAAGAAAGGTCTCGAACGACCCGGAACTTTCCGGGCTCGCCAGATTTTTCTACCACACCAAGTGGCGACGAGGCGAAGTGCCCGCCCAAGATATTTTGGGTCTCCTCCAACAAGAAAGGACCCGACATACGACCGAGCGCGACTTCGTCGGCGCAGTATGCGCGAATAACATCAAGATGTTCTAGAGCTGATTTGTGATTTGAAGGTGTATAGGTGCGGTTGAGAGGTGGGATGTCCCCAATGGGAAATCCATTCCGCATGTTGAAAGTTAATGTCGGATACACGTGTGAAAGGTTGAATTGATGTAAAAGGTCGTCGTACGCGTCTGCGTCGTAAGGTGTGATGATACGGCCTCGGATATCAGAGGCATGACTTTGACGCGGCGCCGTGGTTCTTGTCTCCACAAATGGAGCAGATATGAATGACGTCGGAAGAGTGCTTTGGGGCGAAGCAGTGTCCGAGGTTGAAGGATATGCAGATTGGACTCGATGAGGACTTTTGCAAGAGCTTTCCTTGCCAGGAACTAATGACTGGCGTGTCTTTCGTGGTGGTTGTATGGGTGCAACCGCTGGCTCTATGCCCGTACCGACCGCAAATGATGCAAAGGGTCGTGTCGGTAGCTTGCGTCCCTTTGCCCTTGCGAAAGGGCTTTCCGTCGTTCGACGTGATAGCGGAAGAATTCCCCTCAGATCTGCGAGGAGGGTACGGGTTGTAACGCGAGCTGCTACCTTGGCCCTGGTTATTGTTCGACAACAAAGACGTATTAATCTTGATCTCGTTCCATCGTTGCATGTAAGCGCTTGGATCCCGGAAGGACTGCGTATTAAAGAACTTCCTGCGTACTTCTATATCGAAGTTCAAGACGGCGTTCCAATCGTCACTGAACTCGTCTCGAGAGAGACAGAAGTCGCGGTGTTCAACGAAACGTCCAATCGTGGCGTCGTCGGCAATCAATGCCATCATTTTTAAGAAGTTACTATATGCTTCATAGTACCTGTCAGCGGGCAGTGACGCTTCCGCCGGGAAAGTAGATGTGTCCATGACACTCTTCTTCGGATCGTCAAGGACGAGTCCCTTCTTCATTTTGACGCATGAAGGGTCCAAATGAATTTTCCGAAGCGAAGCGAGTGTGAGAAGCGTTAGAGGTACGTGGATTTTCGCTTTCGCGAGGTTGAGAATCGGCCTCGGGATTTCAGTACCCATGTCCGTCGTCTTCGTTATTACGGTATCAGAGTCTTTGAAAACTAAAGCTTCTGCGGAAGTGGATGAAGTAGCGGGAGTAACGGTAGTGTCAAGGGGGGAGGTATCGAGGCCAGTAAGAGCTCCTACAACTCTTTTCGCCGTGTTGGGGGTTAAGGTACTAAGGAAACTAAAAGCGTTCGAAATTTTGTTGCCCGGAAAGGGCTTAGGTACAGGAGTAAAAGGTTGCGGTATAATGGGGTCATCAAGGAAGGATTCGTCCTCTGAAACATCCTCAATAAAATCAGGGTCATTACGCTTGGACTCCCTTGACGCGTTCCTGAGGGCACGCGCCTTGTTTTCTGCTGCGACATCCTCCTGATCCTCAGGATCGAAGGGTAACGCAGCACGTTTTCCTACTGATTCTACAACACAATTGATCTCACCGTCCGACAGAACGCGGGAACCCGCGGAGTTGAAAGCATCTGTGCTTTTCCCACTCGCCCCTCTTGAGGGCTCAGGGTTCGAGGTCTCGACCATTGGAAATAACTAACTTTACAGTAGGATTTAGCGGGTAAATGCGCGAGAATCCTCAAATGAGAATGAGGAGCGAGATGGCGACGAAAAGTGAAGAAGAAAAGACGCGCGTACACACGCGCAAAGCGTCTTTTATGCGCCACTCGATTAGTAAGCCATTGTTCGAGCTATTCAGTCGCAGGCTCCTTTGGAGCTCGAACTGCACTCGGGCTATCGATATCTTGGAAGGTGGCGTGATGATAAACGCTCTCCAGGAACAATTTTTGAAAGGATCCATACAGCTACAGCATGTCAGCATCCCGGTCACACTCTGTCGATCATATGTGTAGCTGATAAAAGTCATCTTTAAATTGTACAGTGATGTTGTGATCAGACGCGATCCTCTTAAAATCTCCGTCGCGTTGCCGCGATAGCAAAAATGCACCAAAAGGCTGTCTAATTCGAACTATCAAACGCAATGCTCACGGGTGAGAATTCGGCTCATGTTGTGCAACGGAGATAATACGGACCTATAGTCTTTCTACAGCACCGACTTGGCACCGACATCCATGTATCAACGGAAGTTATGTCTTGCAATGATGCCATGGCTCGACGCGATCCAATATTGTAGTCTCCGGCATACTGCTGCACTAGCAAATGTCCAGAACCAAGGTACCACATACATCAACCGCAACACTCGTGAGTAAGGCTTCTCTTCCACAGGCATTGAACTGCTGGGTAACTTGTCAGTGTCGTCCATCTGGGACTCTTCCGATTGGTGATCAGCAGGTCGCGTGAAGTTCGTTTGCCTTGATTCCATATGTGATAGGAGTCTCCTGGGCTAGATCACGCGTATCATATGATCCCGTCCGGCTACTCAGTGTTGGTCTTACTAGACCTCTTGGTATTAATGTGCTCCAGCACAGCGGCTGATGATGATATTTAATAATAGAGCAAAGGGCCCACCCATTAATGACGCGATCTTTGAATTTGAGGACTTTATTCATTAAGGGGATTTGACCTGGCATATTGCTATGGTGATCAAGTGTAGGTTAAACCTGACATATATAAATATTAAATATTCGAATGTACATATACTGTTTTGAAAGTCCGAACTTATGTCTCGAAGTCTCACCGAGTTTTTTTTCTGCAAGAAGCAACTACGTATAAGTCTACAAACTCCCAAACGGTTGGTGTTCTCAGCCCGGCCACCGCATGACAGAAACTGCGACTTCTTGACAAGTAAGAAAGAACTCGCATACTGAAATCTTATCGTCACCTGCTGATCCCATCAGGGGTCCAAATCTCAGGCGGTATTGGGCCTTGGCGTCATCCACCATGATCATGGGTTACATAGATTCGATGGTGCCGGGGGTTTGTACATCTGTCATCTGCCAGCTATCAATGCAAAACACTGCCCTCGGGGCGTGCGCAGGCCTCAGGTCCTGTCACATCATACATGCACTGTTTGAAAGGTTAGCGGCGTTACACTGGCATCAACACGGCCTTCTTTTGTAAGCAGCTTAGTTCATTAATTCCGAGCACATATGGACCATGTGACAACCCGATAAGTCTAGCCTGGACAGATACGACTTCACCGCTGCTGCAATTGATAAATTAGGCCTTAGAACGCTGAACAAAAAAGTATCCACATGATGGATATCGATCTGGGGTCTTTGTCTTGAGTTCTACTACTAGTAGAACTATAATATACATGGAATCGACGAGAGTGCAAGGCCCTTGCACTACCCCAAGCCATTAATATTCCCGAGCGTCATTCTTGCCATGGCTTTTGTCTCGCTCGATACCGCTGCTATAATATCGACATCACTGGAAGGCATTCTATACGGTGAGTATCTCATTCAGTTCGTCCATCTGGTGTTCACAAAGCTCGGAATCTTCAGGCCTTTCGGTCCTTATGTTTATCGGCACCATGTGGGCAATGACCTACAAACATTCCATGCGAGATGTCAATCGCCCAGTCGCTGTTGCATCCGTCCTACTGTTGATATTGAGTACCGGAGTGAGCCCCTCCCCTCTGTCATCAAATGTCACTCACTGAAACATTTCTTTCAGCACATAATTTTGGGCATTATGCGGATGGAATACGGACTGGTGACCTATCGCGACACGTTCCCAGGTGGGCCAGCGGGGTACTTTGCAGATGTTTCTCAAGAAACGTATTTGATCAAGAATTCGATATACGTTCTGCAAACTCTGCTTGGTGATGCGGTGGCGGTGAGTTCAACTTTCTATTTGCGAGTCTAAAATTCCTATAAAGATGTCTTTTCGGTGACAGATTTATCGTTGTTATGTCGTTTGGCAAGCTCCCTGGGTCATCATCCTACCAATCATGCTGTGGTATGGTATCGCAGGTTGGGTTGGGTTGATTCAAGGAACCGCATGCTCTAATATTGCCTTGAAGTCACTGGTGCTCTTTCGGTCTACGGTGATTCACAAACCAGTAGTACTGGTGTCATCTCCGCCATAGTGGATATGGAGTGCATGGGAGCATTCTGTGCCTTGACACTTGCAGCAAATTTATCGAGTTCGGGTAAGCTCGCTTCTGCCCGACCGTGATGTTATATTCTCATGCTAGCTTTCCAGGATTACTCGCCTATCGCATCTGGAAAATCGAGCGCAGTGTCACTACCTCGCGCACTGCAAAGGTCATGACCACAAGTATAACGCGCGTGATAATGGATGCTGCTATGTTGTACAGCGTAGCGCTCCTCTCTACAGTGATTGGATCACTCTGCTCGGGCAGTGGGCCGTTTGTTCTGGTAGACGTGGTGATTACACTGACAACATACGTCATAAAAAACGACTGATTCTCGATTAACTAGCTCACGCCAATCATCTCGATTACCTTTTACATGGTAATCATTCGAATCGCAATTGGTAAAAACACTCACAGTCAGATCTTGACTGTCCGTGCGGGAATGACCAGTGACACGGAACGAGGGAGCTTCCCACGATATTCTATGAAGCCTCTGCAGGTCCAGGTATCCCACTCCACTCATATCGATGGTGCCACCGTGTACGGAATTTTGGACCAGAGCAGACTACCGACGCGCAAGGGGTCTTTGGATGGGGCATATTGCGATGCATTATCAGGCTAAACTTAATCACTGTTTCACAGAAAATGGTTTGATGGTATTGGACGATAGCATTTGGTCGGTCCGAGGTGCGTAATAGCGAAGAAGAATCACTAATACATGACTCGAATGAGGCTTTGTATAATTACTTGTACGACCTTCATATTCATGAACAATTGAACAGTGGTAGTGCTTAGGCTAGCAGTGTAGATCGATGATTGCCATCAGTGAGTTCGAATAAAGAGCCAGAAACGATTCCGGCACCTATAATTGTTACATGGAAGACGCAACGTTGTAGTTGCGGAAGTAGCAGCAACGGGAAAGGTGTGGATGATGTGAAAGCAGTGGTATATGGGTATCAGTAAGGTCATGGCGTCATGGTATCATGGTGCAAGGCAAGTACTGATTCTAGCTCAACCTGACATCCACTTTACTGTCAGCGTCAAGGTCGGAAAGCTTTGCTACATACAACACTTGCTATGCATATCGAACACTGACCTGCGCTTGGTATAACAAAACGTGCTTCGGTATGAAGAGTGGTTGTACTTGTGGAGTTCGACTGACGTCTCCGAGAGAGCAGCAGTGATCATTGTGGGTAGGAAGATGGTGTATAGAGTAAAGTTCCAGATTGCCTTGAAGGCTCAGATATAGTATCAAAATCACGATGTATACTCACCAGCAGCATGCAACGGCAAGAAACTGAAGACAAAGGTCGGGCAAACACCATATATTCGGGAACCTCGTCGTACAAATCCATCCAGATTCTCAACCACTGGGCAAACGACGACTTCCCACAACTCTCTCAAAGCTTTGGAGGAGGGAGCTGAGATCTATGAATTTCTTTATCAGGGCCATTGCATGATCGCCGCGAGTCTGGAGTCCGGAGTCGTGTCATCTGAGTCTAGATGATGGTCCTGCCTTGTTCCAACAACTCGACAGCGCGACAGACATCACCACTACGAAGAGCACACGATGGAGCATCAACGGCAAGTGTACTTGGGAACTCCTTCATGATGTTGTGACGAGATAATACTGAAGCCGTCTTAGACATGTAGCACATACATGTCTAACACGGCTTCAGTACTATGTAAGCATCCAAAAGCTGCATGGAAGTCACATAAGCGTCCAGTCGAGTGCCATGATTGTGTTGGTTGGCCATTTAAAGCGGGCCCCACACGTCTGCAAGGAAGAGGATCACTTTCTATGTGGGAGCAGGAGGATCGGATATGTATGTTGAGATTCCAGCGAGGTCCTAAACACGGCCAACGGATGCCATGCCCGTGTATTTTACACCGGAGCGGCAGCAGCTACCAGTGATCGGTAATCAGAGTAACCATGAAAGATCAGTGATCAAGAGAACATAGCGAGACATGAAGAACTTGCAAGGACCATATTCCTCTTCTCAAGCATAAGACCGGTAGTTACAGTGAGGCTTGCCGCTCCGAGCTCGCAGTGGTCGTCGTGTTGTGCTGTGTACTAGTAGTAGTAGTCTGTGTGAGATACAGTCGCGGGCTAACTTAAAACACAAGGAGATGATTGTATCGAGCCGGCGTCGCGGTGGGGACAAATGATAAGGTGGGCAGCGGATGAGAAGATGCGCGTGGTTCAACCAGTGCACTGACTTGTAATAAACATAAAAGTTAAGGAAATATGCAACACATGGATCTTAGCTAACCCCCGAAGAGGGGGTCAGTAACTTTGGAGTGGTAGATTCACCCCGATCGAAAGACACTTTGTATTTTCAAAGTCTTTGCGTGCCGCCGTCAAAAACACCCAGTTTTAAAGATATATCCCCTTAGTGGGAGAGGGGTTTTGTTATAGCAAGTTTGATTTTCGTGCTTGGAGTCTAAAAGTCTCTGCCGTCTACATAGTAAGCACGAAATGTTCTTCTAATCTAATGGCTTCTTAATGCTCGAACAGGGTGAAATTCGTTCACCAGCGAGCACTCAGCGACGAACTGCTCACATGTCCGAGTCGTCTTGTGACTTGTCAACCACACTGCACAAAGGCGGGAACGGCAACACAACTTACTGTGGCTCAGTGAGTCAAGACTGGACACACACAAAGTAGATCTACCACGCCGGTAAGCCACTGAGGCAGATGAAAACTACTCATACTCACCCAAAAGATATCTACTATTGGCTGGCATTCATAGCCAGGGCAGCAACTGTAAGCGTTCCAGTCGCAGGTGATGTCACAGTCACTTTCATCACTGACCACTGACGTGGACACTGACAATTTGAAAGCAGCAGCAACGACGAGGATGAAGGGGAGACGCATTATCTGTGAGATGTGATATGAGACTTCAAAAACAAAGTTGAAGGGGACGATAGGAAGACAGCTTGCTTTTATATCCCGGAAAATCTTCTGTGCACCCGAAAAACTCCTTCAGACATTTGCATTGCCAGCAGACCTGGGTTTTGATTTTCTGTATCCTCGACGATCTCTCGAGGCAGAAGATAGGAAATGTTGATGATATGTAATTCCAACCCGTGGCTGCATACAGCCTGCGACAGTTCACACGACCGGCGATCCCTGGAAGTGGATTCAGGAGTCTCACGTATACTGACATCAAACTGGATACTGGGAGATCATCGGTGTCATCGATCAGCGCCAGTGAAAGTCGGACATACGGGTTTCCACCCGCAGCAACGCAGATATACTGTGGCTGTGACACTTCTTATTGCGTAGATACGCGTCGGTATCTGCGCTTTCCGTAGCTGCGAAAACGATGCGCATCAACGCTGGTGTATGCTTTTCAATGCATTGACTACCGGATAGAATTCCGTAGATTTGAATATAACTGTGTATCCCTTTGATATTTTGCTGGCTTCGACGCAAATATACGGAAATCGATGCATTGCAACATGACATACAATACAAAACATGGAAATAAAATCTACCCGCGCTCATTCGCGCTAGCTCCTCCCTCTAGGATTGTCCTACCCCAGTGCCCGGCTAATGAAACGTGCCGCTAGAGAACTTTGCAGGGACTTTGACCGTATTTGCGGACGACATGCGGTCAGTAACCTGGATGGAATACACAAATGAGCATACATTGATAGAAATAGGATCAGTACTTACCAGATTCGAAGCTTCAATGTCATAGTTCTGTAACAATAAGAATAGAGCACGGTGAAATGAATGAAAATGGTACCGCTTGACAGCATTCGTGGTATTTATTGGTGCCCGAACCATAACGAGCAGAAGTCCTCATGATGTCACAAAGCTTGAAGCAACATCCAAAACCTAGGCTGACAACAGATCAGTGAATCAGAGTAGCAGTACTGAAAACAAATGTACTGGTGTGGCACGAGACATGTCAGGTACTAGAAGATTGAGTTGAATGACTCGGAGTGGTTATATGCGCCCCGTTTCGAACGTTTTCATCTAGTATTGACACGACCAAGGCAAAAAAACTCACATCATTTGAGTCGTCGTGACGAGGAAGAAAGGGATGAGAGAATTCAAGGTAGGCGGGCGACGAGTAAGTCAGTCGACAATAGTAATAATGCACTGATGATGGTGAGAGGAGAGTTCATTAAAACTCCGAGTCGCAGGCAAGTGGACTTGAAGTTGGTTCGAGTGTGGCGAAGTATGAAATACTTGAGCAATAAGATATGTATTACGCACGGACCCTCAATTGAACCTGTTGACAGTTGAACTGCACAAGCTTGGATTCTTGCAGTATTGCGCATGCGCTGTAAGGCTGCTCAATTGCAAATCAGATTGTTTGACTTAGATTTCCGTCGATATGAGTCTACTGACTACCCGGAACTTACAAATCCGTCGACCTCCGTGGAAATGGCCATGTCCGACTGTCACTGGGATATTATCGATCAGCGCTGACATTTCATACTAAATAGAGTCCCCCACACATGAAAATCAGAGAAGCATTTACGAATCAGTCAAGTTCGACATTTACACACGCTTTAATAATTCTTTCTACTGTCTTGACGCTTGACACAGGAGAACTCCATCCTTCAATTCTTGAGAGGAACACAGTCCACCCGCAACTGCCATTACTTTTCAATAATCAGACTCGTCGGTATATCTTGTGGTGCGTCACGTACGGTGTCTAAAAATCACAAGACACCGAACATGTAATGGAGTGCATAGTGGGAGAAGGGTTTTGTCACACGCAAAGTTTGATTTTCGTCCTTCGAGTCTGTCTGTAGGAAAAGTTTCTGCCGTCGACATAGTATGCACGAGATGTTCTTCTAATTTAATGTCTTCTTAATGCTCGAACAGCGTGAAATTCGTTCTTCACCGTGACAACCGAGCACTCAGCGCCGAACTGCTCACATGTCCGAGTCGTCTTGTGACTTGTCAACCACACTGCACAAAGGCGAGAACGGCAACACAACTCACTGGCTCAGTGAGTCAAGACTGGACACACAAAAAGTAGACCTACCACGCCGGTAAGCCACTGAGGTAGATGAAAACTACTCATACTCACCCAAAAGGGAGATACTATTGGCTGGCATAGATAGCCAGGGCAGCAAGATTGAAAGTCGCAGGTGATGTCACAGTCACTTTCATCACTGACCACTGACGTGGACACTGACAATTTGAAAGCAGCAGCAACGGCGAGGATGAAGGGGAGACGCATTATCTGTCAGATGTGATATGAGACTTCAAAAACAAAGCTGAATGGGACGGTAGGAGGACAGCTTGCTTTTATATCCTGCAAAATCTTCTGTGCACCCGAAAAACTCCTTCAGACATTTGCATTGCCAGCAGACCTGGGTTTTGATTTTCTCTATCCTCGACGATCTCGAGGCAGAAGATAGAAAGTGCTGATGATGTGTAATTCCAACCCATGGTTGCATACAGCCTGCGACAGTTCACACGACCGGCGATCCCTGGAAGTGGATTCAGGAGTCTCACGTATGCTGACACTAAACTGGATACTGGGAGATAATCGATGTCATCGATCAGCGCTGAGATCTCATACTAAATAGAGTCCCCTACACATGAAAATCAGAGAAGCATTTACGAATCAGTCAAGTTCGACATTTACACGCGCTTTGATGATTCTTTCTACTGTCTTGACTTTTGACACAGGAGAACTCCATCCTTCAATTCTTGAGAGGAACATAGTCCACCCGCAACTGCCATTACTTTTCAATAATCAGACTCGTCGGTAGATCTTGTGGGTGCGTCACGTACGGTGTCTAAAAATCACAAGAGATCGAACATGCAATGGAGTGCACCATGGGTGAAATTCTATGACGACTGACTCAGGAGGGAATACGTCCAATCAGATCCAGTCAGTGCATGGACCTGTGTTTAAGCAAGTCCGGGGTGTACTCTGTATATGATATACAAGGACATTCCTTCAGTCGGCTCTTCGGCGATATATTGTTAGCAACTTGTGAAATATAGTATTAATGTAACCTTGTCCTTCGTTCGTCTCTGCAACAGTTAGATCTGCAGATAGAGTAAGACGTGATGTCGCGGTGTGTGACTTGGGGTGAAAATTGAAAGGCACGAGTGGCGGTGATCTAGTTCGATAGACAGTTTACGACGTAAGCGTATGCGGGTGGGTGAAAGGCGGTTGCTGAGGGCAATTGGGACTAACCGGGGCTGAAATAGAAGGTATGTGCATAAATTTTGTGCGCAACCTAGCTCTACACATTGGGGGTGCGGATGCTGGTGGTGGGAGCGCAACATCGAAGGGGTTGTGAGGTGGGTAAGGCTAATACGAGAATGACTTCAAAGTCCAGAAGCAGTGGGAATAGGCATGCATGTTGGACACCGTCAGAAACCCTTCCTTGAGGGTGTGCTTGATGAACATGTTGATGATGTGGCAGGAGGTGTTGAACTTGTGGTCGCATTTGTCGCGAGTGTTGTGCTTATGACCGAACAATGCGCTCTTGAGGATCTTGCTATGAAAGATGTTGCAATGGCAAAGACAGAAATCGCATATTAATATTAATTCCAAAAGTAAGGAATAAATGATCTAATGTCATAATATGTATGACGACTCAGTCGTCGCTAGAAGAATGTCAATATTTTTATTGAAGACACATGCATAACAGTGCACACTTACTCTGACGGTTCCCTCCGTAAAAACAAATCTATGGCTGCGGAAAATGCAGCAAATGCCAATCCACCACCAAGAGCGGCTTTAGGCCCCGAATTTCGCGCAAGAACACCTCCGGCAACGAAGCCTGCAGCAATCGGGTTTACCATGTCATTCTTCGCTCGGTACTGGTGAAGGCTTGAGATTAGGTCAAGGGAAACAACTAAACGAAACTTACGCCTTCAATTACACATTCTATTCCGGCGAACAATGCTCCAACTTTTCCGAAGCCCTTTCCGCTTTTCCACATCCCTCTACCCATTTCCTTGAAAATTTCACGGGCCTTCTGAGTGTTATTCATGCCAGCTTGAGTGGATTGCCGTAGCAAAGGATCCTCGTACGCAAACGATGAGGACATGAGAGAGAAAAATGCGCCAATGCCGAGACCTGCAGAATTATCCTGGTCATGAATTTTGGGTTATGACTTGGGCGCCTTCGAATATGATGTACTTACCGCCGACACCAGCAATGACCGTCTTTGCTGCACAAGACTCCATGCCCATGGTCATCCATCCTTGGTACTTTTTGGCCTCGAGTAACTGAGCACGGTCCTCCTCTGTCATTCCTGGAGGAAGGGGTTCCCTCCCTGCAGGAAACATTGGAGCGACCAGTGGGAAGCTCATAGTTACTTACAAACGAACCTTTTCTCTTGCTAAAGTTGAAAGGATGAGTCCGTATATTTGAGGTTGTTGAGCAAATGCTTCATTACATAAGCGTATATACTGCAGAAAAATGCAGATTACGTCTGCAAAGGACGCATCCGGCACAAACATCCGCATTCCATTTGTCGCACATAGCACTCACATCACAGCAACGCTAGGACTTCATCGATGCATCTACTATCGGATGGGTACCGGCGACTACGCGTCCACAACGATCTGCTTTTAGGACAGCAGTTATCTAGCCGTTCATCACACATGTTCTGAAGCAAACAAAAGCTGTGGAGGTTCAAGCAATACTTAAAGTATAGTGCCGTACGAATGGTGGTCTCACTAAATGCAGCTTTGTCCTGCCGGTCCATCGGTCCTTTGGTCACCGTCACCTTGGTGGCGGGTTTCGTGAAGAGGCCCTTGGTAGCCTGGTCAGTGGCAGCAGCCTCCGAGTCATGGAACTCAATCCCATCTGGTACACTCGAGAGCCAGTCGGACTGGTCTGGTTTGTGGTGAGTCAGGGTTTTGGATTGGTGTGGAGTCTGATTAACAAGGAAGTTTATTATACAGTCGGCAGAGAGCAGCCGCGACAACATCTCCATACAGTATTTCAATGTAGTTTGAGATGACTCACAGACAGGATACAGGGGGCAACAGACATCTGATAAAGGAGCAAGTAAGGCCTTATTGGATGATCTAACAAAGCTTTGGTTGCTCCTTTGGCAATACTTTTGTCCATCTCGACTCAATGGATGCATATCTCAACACCTCTCCGTATTTCAAAAACCGAGCTTCAAGCCTCTGGGTCTTCGGGAAAGAAGACCTACGCAGGATTATCGCTAAGGTAACGTACAGAGTCAGCAAAGCGATACGGCAAACGATAAGGCATGCAGCACAGCGAAGAAAAACGCACTCTGCCAATAAAGGGAAGGGAAAGGAACACACGCGAGGAAGGAACTTTAGGCATCAAATACATGTAAGATTCGATGGGGAGCCGCCCCATACAGATAACACGAGCCGACGATATCAGCGGTTATCATGTGAAAAAACTGGGGGTTGAATGCGGAGACGCTACAAGAGGGGTTATAATATCAGTGCAGGGTATGCATGGTTCTGAAGCACTAGGAGAAGAATTGGGATGGGGCATTGATAAGGATGACTTTGAGAAGATAAGCGAAGTCACGCTGTCGTGGAGACATTCGGGAGGTAATTAGATCAATCCGTGCACGGAAAAGTAGGGAGGACCCTCTTCCACCAGGATGTCATCTTCAAGCCGACAATTTACTTGTCCGAGCACGCAGAGCTTAGCAACCCTGGTTCAAACGCCACTAAACATTTTAAAAATGTTTGCTTTCCTTGTCTGAAGGGATATACATGAAGACATTACATGCTCTCTGTGTTATGCATAACAGGGATGTACATCAATTCAAATCTTCATCGTCGGGAAGATCAAATCTTGCGGCGTGAAGCAGGGTAGCAAACTGCAAATTCGTCAAGATAAGGACGAGACCGTGCTGAATAAACAGACAAACCTGAACTTTCGCAATCGAGCGAATTTGGCTGAGGTCATAGCCAGGACGTTCGCTGAGATCACCTGCAGGAATGTCAGCCCTGGGGTGGCAAGGATGGGGAAGGCACGAGGAACTGACCGCTGTTGTGATACATGGGATCCGCAACTAAGTAAATGCAACTTAGCACGTTGAAAAGTATGTGCGTTTAGGGCTTACTTGGACCAGCACGCTCGAACACTTGCGTCGAGGCGTATCCTTGCTCATGGAAGGACTAGAGAAAAGTAAAAGCGACACAGGTTGGCTTGCGTTTGCGCGTGCACTAAATGATATAACTGACCTGGTGGTCACTGCAACATGCAGCAGTGTAGCCCACAGTAAGCTCAGGGCTGTAAATGGCTGACATCTTTGAGACAAGTTGAGCTACTTCTGGAGTACCGATGCTGTGGGGTGGAAGGTCGTTTATGTCCGATTTGGTAGATTAGGTATCAGAAGACGCACTACATCGGAAGTCCAAGTTGAGGAGGTTCGCCGGGGGCGTGGTACCCAAGCATATCAGCCTGGATCATTAATGTGATATTTGCATTCTTCTCGCGCATCTCGCCTGCATGGAGTGGTCAGATATTTAGAGCACGCTAACAAGTGTTGACTCACGCGCGTAAGCCTTTGAACCGTACAGGCCCTGCTCTTCACCTGCGAAAGCAACGAGTTCTACGTTACTGCGGAAAGTGAGACTGGAGTGGGCAATAACATGTGCAATTCCGAGAAGGGCAACGGTGCCCGAGCCGTCATCGTTTCCTCCAGGAGCCTGGTAAATATTCAGCACACCAAGACGGTGATAGCGGATAGAGACATTACCCTCTGTGAACCAAAGGAACCACGCGAATCGTAATGCCCAGAGATGAGGACAGTGGACGTTGTGTCTACCGACGCAGAGTATTTGCTGATGGATTGGCTAAGCAATTACCACAAGAACGAGTAGACCTTACTTACCAGGCCACGTTCGGTGCGAATCCCGTCAGGAAAGTCTTCAGTTCGCAACTTGCGCCTGTCTCCTCAAAACGTTCCTTGAGCCAATTAGCAGCGACCCGAGAACCCTCTGCAAACGAGTGGCGGGAGACAATTCCGGACTTTCCATCCTCACCCGTGAGCCATCTGATGTCATCACGCATCTGACTCAATGAAATATTGTTTACGAGTGACGATACGACTGGGTCGAAGCGAACGGTCTCGAGGAGGTTCTTGACATGCTCGATAGCAGGTTTGGGGACTGGGATATACGATGTGGGTTGCTTGGGTAGAATGTATGGCTTCCAGTAGCGAGGGAGCAATGCCTCAATGCTGGGCACTAGACTCGGTTCGACGGCTATGAGTCCATGGGATCCTCCCGCTGGCTGCAAATCTACCAAGTGCAGCTCTACTCCAGGCTCATCTGCAGAAGACAGTAAATGCTGATGCCCGGACAACTGTTGCCCGCCCCCCATGGAGTAACCATCTTCTCCTAACCACCTAAAGAAACCTTGAACCTCCGCCTCGTACTCCGGAGTTACCAGGGAACTGTCGATAGCCGACTCTTGTAGCCATACAAGTTGACGTTCACCGTTGGCGACATACGGAAGCAGTGAGACCGATTGTATCGATGAGCCTTTGATAAAGCTGGTTTCGAGGCAAGTAGGTGGGATATGAAAAATGCTCCGTCCTCCATATGTTCCATAGAAGTTGTCCGTTAAACAACCTGGTGTGGTTTCAATGGTAGCAATGTTTGGTGTGTACGGGGCTACAAACAGCAACGCAGAGGCAACACCAGCTGAGGAGAAGACCATGTTGAACCACAGTGAACGAAGGGCACTGCAGCTGGGGCACTTATATCAGTTGATAGCAATTGCGTGAGATCTGCCTCCGGAACACAATACGACGATTTGGGACACAAACTTTCTAGAAACGGAGCGGAACCGTGACGGCCGCGGCCAACGGAAGCAATACGTGTATGTCCGTTATATATAGTACGACAATCGTAGGATATCTTTATCGTGGAGTGACTGGGAGTTTCGCCTTCCTGCAAGGTCGACTTTGACGCCATGATGGTCACTCACCATCTTGCACAAAGCGAGCAGGAACCAGGAGCTCCACCTGTGAATCATGGACTACATCAAAATAATACTACAAATATCACTACACATGTATGTGGGGTATACTAGTGCCTTGACACGATGGGAAACAGGAAATGAATGGTTGGTTGAACCTAGATCGAACAGGGTTATACAACTGAGACGGTGGTGTTGTTGTACAGCTAGTTGAAGGGCCATTATGGCTATCGAAAGCCAGATTAGGATGTTAGGGTCAGCACCATCAAGAGGAAATGATATTGGTCGTGTGACTGGGAATCATCAACGATATGAGACCTCGTCATCGTCTGAAGAAACTGGATAGGAGAAAATATTGTGGGTGGGGGAAAGCTTCATGTAGTGGGGAAAGTCTTGATCTAATTCTGATGGAGGGACGGCGAGAACCAGACGGAACGCATCCTTTCCATTGAGGTAGAATCGATACAGCCGTTTCTCGCGAATGAATCCCAAGGACTCGTAGAGGGAAAGAGCCGGCGCATTATCATATTCGGTTTCAAGAACGACCTAGTTGGGCATTAGCAGAAGACCGAAATCTAGATATAAATTACGCACTTCATCAACTCCATTTCGTCTCATGACCTCCACTGATCGTCTGACCAACGTGCTTGCTGGGATCGGTGGGTAAATACAGATGATTGGGTGGGAGCGCACGTGGTTATCGCGTACCTACACCACGTTTGCGCCAGCTCTTGCTAACGCTGAGCATGGCGATATAGCCTCTATTCGAGGCATGCTTGTGCATACTCTGCTTGCAGACTATGACACCTATCGGCTCCGACGATCCCGCAGGTATTGCCTGAAAGGGGACACGTCTGATTCATTTCAGGTGATAGAAGGAGGTCGTAACACGCACGAGAAAAGAAAGTTGTGGCCTGTACATAGTCGGCATAAGTTAGTGATTCGAATTCGCCAAGTGAAGTAAATGATAACGAGACTTACCATTGATGGAGGAAATAACGATACGTGTATATGACATACGGCTCACTGAGCTCACTCTGTACGAGCGCCATAATGTGTGGTAAATCAGATTCGCCTACATACTGTCTGTACAATATTTCGGTCATCGTCAATAATGGTCAGGAGCAAGAGCGGGAACATGACTTATCCTCGAGGCGAGCACGCGACCGAAATTGCCGAGTCCATGGCGCGGTCCCTGGTGGACCTTTAACATTCCCACGCTTATACAACATCCAAATTGCAAACGATACACTTGTCTAAAACAACTTGATCTACGCTATGGAGTCCATATCGCGACTCAGAAGCGTGCTTCTGACAAGTCTCAGCTCTCGTGGACATGGAGAACAAGAACTTTTTGATGAGCTCATGATGCACAAGCAGAGGCTACTTGAGCTGTTTGAGGTTGGACAGAGCAGTCAGCAGGAACAACAAGAGCTGCGAAGTGGTGAGTGCCTTACATCTGTATCGACGCGTAAAATTCGATAATGAATCTACAGGAAGGATCACGATCAATGGCAGGTCATTCGCTGTCAATGCGGATTTTGCTCAGCAGGCAATATTCCTTGCTCAGCAGCTCAAGTCCTCCGAGAAATACATCGCGAGCATACTGCATTCTGTCATGACCGAAAACCCAAATATCGGCCCAGTCGGTTGCATGGAAGCTACGGTCGTTGAATTGCATCAAAGACGACGTCATCTGGTCGACTGTCTGCGTTACATCTTTGAGGCTGCAGAGTTGGCTGAGTTACCAGATGCACCGCGACTTTACAAACGGCTGGATGCTTTCGCTAGGCAGGATCTCGTCCCACCTACGAAGGGACCAGGGGGAGAGATATCGTTGGCATTACGAATATTCAAGAAGTTGGAGAAGTTGGGGAACACAGTTGCACGAGCGCAACAAGCAAAACAAGGTGCCGTGAGCAATACTGTAGCCCCTTCTGGTAAGTTCTGCCTCGTCGTGAGGTTGATCTCTAATAGACCACTATTGAAGGTGGTTCACCCACTCTGGGCTACGATATCCTCAGTGCACGCTGTGACTCACTCAAATACGAGAGACGATACCTTGCCACTGTCTTCTTCCAGATTGCTCGTCTTGGATGTCTCACGGTCTCTGACATCCGCACTTCCCTCGATTGGTTATCTGTCAATCCCAACGACGCCATGACATTCTATGTATTGACCGCTATTCTGGCTGCCTTTGATTTGATGGACCCCTCGTCCATTGGTGGCAAGAATCGCCAACACCTGGCCACGGACGACGCAATGATAACATATATGAAGCAGAAGCTCTCCCGCAATACGGAGTGGAAGGATACAGGTTTAAAAGCGACTGTATTGCTAAAGTGGACTCTCCTATTGACCGAGACTCGTCACCGCGACCCCTCTCTGGAGGACAGAGAGGGTTTCAAGACTACAGAGCTGGAGACTCAGATTTGGAATGCGGTCCAGGGTGATGCCTTTACGTATCTCACCGCAGCGCTTATCCAGTTGTCAAGAAGCTCACCAGCGACGTCATTCGCTGCCTTCATTGAGCTTACGCCCGAGCAGGAGCAGCTAAGAGAACCGCCTCACGAAGACTTTAAGCTAGCCGTTCTGAATGCTTGTGAAGCCCTGGTGCGCTCGGTGATTACATACGCATCCTCAGAGTTACGCAAAATCAAACAACGTCAAGAGGATATCGTTCTCGCCAGTGCACGTTTATTCCGGTCAATGACACATTCCGGGCAAGACTCGGATTCTCAAGCAAATCCACGCAACGACATCGCCATGTTGTACTCGTTCATAGGTCTTCTATACTCCATACTTCCTCCCGAACGAGCTCTGCAGTTCTGGGGGGCTGCACCACTCACCGAAACCCATCGTCTCACCTACCTGGAGACCGCGGAGACCAATGCAGGCAGGCTTCCTTCTTTCCTTCAGTGGGCAGTATGGTCCACACAAACTCGTGATGTCGTTATGACCACTGCGCTATACGACATGTTGTCTGGTTTAGCAAAAGGCCAACAATGTAGCGAGCTCGCATATAATTTCCTTGCTAGAGGGGGTGTAGAAGTCGTACCTGGAAGCAGCCTCGCTGCCAGCTCATCTCACTATAGTGCTGGTTCGGCTGTGTCCTGGACGCTCATATTCGCTCTGCTAGAATCCTGGGCAGTTTCCTCTACCAGCCCCAAGCCCCACCCACCTCCGCAACAGAACTTGGGGACATCGTTCAGTGGCTTCAGGTCATCTCATTTCGCCGAGTCTCAAGCTGCCTCCCAACAACGGCAGCAGCAAAAACAGGTTGTCATAGGACCTAATGATGTTTTGCTTGCCCAATCATTCCTCCGCCTTCTATCTACGGTGGTTTCGTGCTCGGTCGCTGTCCGCCTCGCGGTCTCTGGAAACGCGCACTTCAGGGCTATTCCCACGCTGATCTCACTGATACCTCTTGGGATACCCTTGGAGTTGAAGGGAGCAATTTTTGATGCCCTGGCAGCTTTTTGTGAACCTGGAGGGGGTGTTTCTGGAGTGGAGATATGCAGATCGGTATGGACGCTGATGGAGCGGCTGGAGGTCATCAATGTCCGTGCAAATTCCTCCCGCATCGGCGGAGTGTTGCATCCCGTCAAGGGCGTCGAGGTGGAGTTGGATGAGGTTGAAGCTATCCATAAGCTTTATCCTGCCACTATCCCATTCCTCAATCTCCTCAGCACCCTCATCCACACTCCCAAACGCCTTTCTCTGAAGGACCTCATCACGGATTCGGAGCCACTGAATACCATTCCTGATGCCCTTGGTCAACCATACCGTCTTCCTGGAATTGCACCTTACATATCCTTCGTCATTGACAATGTCTTCACCAATATCCCCCGGAGAGAGTACAGGCGGCCTTCAGATAGGTGGCAGATGAATGACTTGTGCTTATCCTTCGTCGAGCGAGTCCTCGCTAGCTACGATCTAGAATTGTTGGTCTCGTCAAGTGACGATGTCGTCTTGAAGCGAGAGGCTATTGTTCCCCTCCTTGTCCATCCAGGATATGATATTATGCAGCGTCTCCTGACAAACTCACTGTTGCAAACCAGTATCTTGACGTACATCGTTGATGGCGTAGAAGGCTTTGAGAAAGGTTTTGCAGATGAAGAACCGCATTTCAAGAATACGATCGTGCGCGTTTTGCGGATCGTCCACCGCGTTCTGGACATCCAGGATATCTTTCTTGACGTTCTCGTGCCGCTCCTCACAGAGTTTGATGGCTCGCAGTTTGTGGGCGTCGCTCATGCTCGGTCATACTATACGCGTTTTGATCAAGCGTTGTCGTATGGCACACAGCATATTCCTGCCATTGCTGCATATGTGGTGTACCCTTCATACCCTGAGCTTGTCCTTCTCGCCGTCAAGATTGTCACGCAACTGTCGTCGTCAGTCAGCAACCTAACCACACTCGTCGAGCGCAGCAATGACTCGGATCGTATCCTCAGTGGCTTCAAGCAGCTGCTCAGCGTCGAGTCATTTAGCGATGTGGATGCCAGTGAAACGCAGGCTGAACAGGTGACCGGTGCTGGTGCTCCTGATAGAGAAACGCAAGAACCACTCGATCAAGCGATACGACTCGCCATCCTTGAATTACTGATCCAGAATACGCGACCAAACCGACCATATCCTACCATCGGCCATTTCCTGTTGTTCGGTGGTCCAGAAAACGAGCATCAAATCCAAGATCCACACGCGTTGGGTGTGCACAGAACATGTGCCCATATCATCTTTGACCTTGTCAACGCTGGCGTACCCAGAGTGCACAGCAAAGGCAAAGAACGTGAACGTCGACTTGCGCGCCAGGTCGATCCATTGTTCATTTCTATCCCTGCTTTGGCAGAACGCTGCTACCAGGTCATTCATCAGCTCTGTGTGCATCCACGGACATCAGAGTCCACCATGCGGTACCTCCGTACACGAGACGACTTCTTCGCCCGCCATCTCGCAGCTATACCCTCCAAAGCCCCGGAAACGCTTGAGGAGCCTGTCATCGAGGTACTGTATCATGACGGTTCTCGCGTTATCACCAGCGTATCAGCTCTGCGGTCGTTCATGGGCGTACGCTCTCGCATCCTGGATTTAGTATCGCTTGATCTCCACGTCCTGACCCGCAAAGGCCACCACAAGGGCGTTTTAGAGGTTTTGCAAATCATATTCGGCTCGGAGGCGACGGCTGCTGAGGATGTGCTTGAATGGGATGTAGATGCTTTGCAGCCGTTTCAGGAAATGGGCCAGTCGCATCTTCGGATCATTGAGTCCGTGCAGTCGCTCAGCTTTGATTGGTCAGAAAGTTTAACCGTTCATCCTGTTGACCTGGAGCTCCTTGGTCAGTTGAACCTCCAGTCCTGCATCCGTGTGGATGGCACCGGGTGCGAAGTCGTTGATAGATCTGCGCTGTTATCCCTGTTGACACTCGCTCGACGTTCCCTCCACGCCCAAGGCCGAATCACCAATGGCGCGCAGGCTGACAAATTGAACGCTGAGACCTCGTACGTCTTGGAGAGCTGTGCGATCGAGAACCATCGCCGTGAGGTCGCTTTTGCTGTTGCTACCGGATATGAAGCGTGGTGGAGGCTATTGGACATCACCCTTACCAAGTGCTTCCAGCGTCTGCCGCACGACAGGCGCGAAAACATGCTTTTCGACTTATTACACGTTCTACCTACTGCAATCCGTTCCTCTGACATCCAGGAGCCTACCGCAGTTCTGCTTTCGGAAGCAGTACTGTCTTGCATCACGAAGCTACGCGAAGATCGACGTCATCAAGTTATGCTACAATCCGCCGGCGGAGACACTGACGCAGGCTCTTTACCTGCAGAGAGACTGTATGCGCTTCTTCGCAGCATCCTTGACTGCATCCTGGACAACAACCGTTCTGAGTTGGTCCGTGGCAACCTATACGCTTCTTTGATCAACTATTTCCATCTTATTGGAGGGAGTGACCAGAGGCCTTCAGGAGAGGCGTCATTGGAGACGTTTGGGAAGCACTCGTTGTCGATGTCGATATCAATGTCGATGTCCCTCTCCGTGCTCTCCTCGCGGGACGATTTATCCCTAAATGATTCTCAATCCATGCGTGGTACGCCAAAGCCTGCGACGAATGCATCAGCGCTAGAGCTTGGCACGCTAGCTGCGTTGAAAAGCGTGCTCGAGAGACTGGTCACGATCATATCCCGGGACGCAATTGATGGCACTGAAGTTTGGAAGACTGTCGCTTTCATGCTGTTAGACTCCCTCGCTCAGCTGTGCCGCTCGGACAAGTCCCGCATGCTCCTCACATCTTTAGTTCGCTATGGGATTTTGTCGAACTTTGTTCAAGGGCTGAAGGAAGCGGAGTCGCAGATGCAGTACGTGCTCAAACCAGATCCAGGTATGTGCGCAATCGACTTGTATTGAGAGGGACACTGAAGTCATAACGTAGACGATCTAAATCCACTTTATGTTTACGAATCAAAGATGTCCTTCTTGATACGGATGGCACAAACGAGGCCGGGGGCGGAACGGCTACTTGAAGCTCGAATTTTCCCGGTCCTGAGTCAATGCGAGTTCTTGGATACCAGACCAGAAGCTGATCAGTCGTTTATGGGTACGTGGGCATCTCACTCAGAATGTCTTTACGTGCTAAGTTTATTTTATTAAGACCAGGACTCTTTCTTACCTTCGGCGATTCAGCGATACCATCAGCTGTTCATGCCGGCACTTCAGCTCGTTGCTGCGATGTTGACGACATTAGGAGCTCAACATGCTACTGCGAGCAGTCAGGTAGGACTGATTTATGGATGTTGTCTGGTGGATGGACATTGACATTGACTTGTTTCCAGGCACTCGACTTTTTATCAAGCCATCGAGAAACGATTATCATTCTTCTCAAAAATGATTCTGAAGAGATTGGCCTGTCGATCGTTCAAGAAATTCACCTCGTAGTATCACTGAGCAGAAGCGTCCTGACGCTCGTTCCAAAATCTGAGCTGGTAAGCCACCGTTTATGCATACGCTTTACTATTAATGATTTATGTTGCAGATGTCGACGAATTCTGGGTTTGGTGGTATTCACGGCGCAGTGTTAGGCCTTGCCGCGCGGTGCTTGGGAAACAGAAGCTGGAGTCAAGCGGTCAAACCTCAGACGGACGCAGAGGTTTTGCGAGCTAGCGTCTTTGCATCCGGGCATGGATCGACCACTCAATTTGATCTGAATTTGAGGCGTCAAGAACGTTTGCTCCTGAAGGCTATCGTAGAGTACCTGGGAACTGCTAGTGAATTCACTGGTAAGTCGGTTGACGTTTGGTTTGGGCGCCTGATTTATTTTCATTTATTGTAGAGCCTGAGATTACACTGGTGCTTTCTCCTGTGGTCGTAGTCCCTCGACATGATGAAAGGTCGTCTCGTTTCGTAGGTGTGTAGTCGTGCTGCCTATGTCACCCATCACTTATGTCTTGGTGTAGCCACGATACCGACGGTTGGCGATGCTATCGAGGCGCTGAGTGGACTCTGCGACGATCTTTCAGAGACGTTGAAACAGATAGCTGACTTGTCTGCTGAACTGTCCTCACGAGACCATATTCGAGTGGACAACATCCAAGAGGTACGTCTACTAATCCTGCCAACGGATTGTTCGAGATTTCAACATTTTGTTTGCGTAGATCGTCAGCGTGTCTGATCCCGCATTCCTCCAAGATCTAGACATCGCGCAGAAGAGGTCGCTGATATTCAGGGAGTACGAGCGGTTCAGGAACGAGGCTCAAGATGAGGTCAAAAATATGCTCGGTGAGAATCGTCTTGGAATGTTGATGTTGCTGGATGGTATTCACGAGTACATGCACAGGCACTACCGAGATGGTATTGCTGTTGCTTTGGCGCCATCTCGTGAGCTATGTGGAGCGCGACTTGTCGAGCAGCGTAACCTCTGCGCCAGTCATAAATATGAAGAGCACTCTCAGGCTTCTTCCCCCTCCAGACTCTGATTCGTTCAAGGCGAATGCGGGCAAAAGATTGATTGGTGCTCTCGCCAGGTTATCAACATTAGATCTGGTACGTTCGTTAGCTTGAACTCGTCTGACTTCTGATGACGGTGATGGTGTATCTGTCAGACGGTGGATACGCTGGAAAGTGAGTGGCAGTCATACCAGGGATATATTGAGATCATGTCGCGGAGATTGAGGGATACGGTTGGGTTGCATGAAGCTCTGGAGTAGATGGTTCGTTGCTGTCGTCGTTTGTTATTTTCAAAAGTATCGCATTGCGCTCATGATAGATTGATCCTCGTCGTTGAGCACTAGATCTAGATATCGTGTGTGAGGATACAATTGTGTTGATTCGGTTTTTGTCATTACTATTACTTAGAAAGGTAGCAGGCTTCCTGCTCCCCGGAGAGCCACTTGTCCACCAAAGCGCAATGTCTGTGTGCCTCCTGGGAAGTATGCCAGGACATACGCTACTAAAGATACTACCTGGACGACACCTGCTAATAGCGAACCCAAGTACGAGTGGACCTAATAGGAGTTGTTGAAACGGAACATTGCGGTGATGAACGGCTGTAGACTCACGCTGATGGAGAAATAGAGGGTCAAGCCCAAACTTGAGAAGTAGACGAGGGTGAATGGTAGTCGCTCTTTTGAAATTAAATGTTTTGCGTGGTTTAATGGCCCTATGAGAACTGAGAAACTTGAATATGGTAGTCAGTTATGATCGCTCGGACTGACACGGAGTGGTAGGACATACCCGAACATCACGAGCAAGCTCCCCAGGCTGTGAGGGAGTTATCGATCGAAAGATGAAGGGCGAAAGAAACTATGCATACCTAAATGCCAAAGCAAATTTTGCGGGATTGATGGCGAGGAAAGGGAGGGTCATAAAAGCGACGAAGAAGCAGACTGCTGCGCCTAACAAGCATGCACCGAACCCGAGCAGCCTGGAGATTGGATTCTGTGCTGAGAAGACAGGAGTGAATTTCGAACGCGTACCTTTCCCAACGTGATAGCGCAAACCATGCTTCGTCTTCGTTGGAACGTTCACTGGATCTGAGAGGGATATAGTCGCCTGCTACGGCGTTGTAGAAGCGGGAGAACGGGTTTGATGATGGGAGTGGTTGCTGGGTTTGTTGAGAATCGTCTGTGACTCCTCTGGCCCAGCGGAACTGAGATAGATTGGCTCTGAAGCTTTGTTCTGAGGATGAAGGCATGATGGTGTTCACAGGAAAAGGGTACTATACATGTGAAACGTGCCTGACACCAAGTTGGGATGTGTCATGCGGCAACTACTTCCGCGTTATGCGCATACTGTACCTCTGTGCATGAAAGGCAGCCATGAATTGCGTGTGACACACCACCACAGTTGCGAAGTTAGCAACCTTGTCTGATTGCCCATGACATCAGAACAAAATAGCAACCAATGTCTGTCGGAGTAGTGTCCAGTTCAAACTCTTATGGAGGGGAATTTTGACTTAGTACAGCAGCAAAAAAGTAGTTTTAGTCATTTTTGTGGCAGATTTTTTGATTTCTACAATGTACCTACAGTTAGCAACCGACCCCCTGTGATGTATTATGGTGAGATAAATCAGCAATGCAACCAAGGTCCTGTGACATGTTATGGTTGCCTCCATACACAGAGGTATAGTCACGGTATTGTCAATCACACATTCCCCATGTCTCCAGTTGTAGTGAAATGCACAATGAAGGAAGTCAACTCATTGAGGGATTTGACTAGGAAGACTCACACATCTAGTGACATCAGGAAATCAACCCAGAATTGATATGACCAGATATAATTGGTAATCAACAAACATTATTGCATGTCACGTTTCAGCCTTAGATATCATTATCATGGTGTCACATATATGAACTAGGATATGACTATGTAAGAAATGTCACCTTGATGTATTTTGGGTATCAGGAAATCAGCACAAACTTGTTATTCCTAGATTTAGTTTGTAAAAGCAAATCAAAAATCTACTGAATTATATAAAATTATATACAAAGATAAAGCTTGATCATAGACATGACAACTTGGTATTAAATGAACAAGGATTACAAAACAACTATCATTCTGATATAGGTCTTATAATTGTGACAACAACTCTCCACCAATTGATCTCTGCTACCACTACTTGCATGATATTGCACTGGCTGTGTCACATGACTCATGCTTATGTAAGTTGTGGTTCATGTTGTAAAGATACAACAATGCTTGATACTATACAAAGTAAGTATCCAGCAATATAGAAATGTTGTAGTGGTCTTGCACAGCCTAGTCTGTTATACTTGCTAGACAAGTGTGTTCGACCCGAGGGGTTTGCTATTGGAATAAGTCAATTGGTAGTCAATCAATAAACTGTCAAAAGTCCGAGCACAGAAAACAGAATCCGAAGGTATGATTACGAGTCCGATGCCAAAGTGTTGGCCAATGTTTTTCAGGTTTAACGGGTCAGTGGGTTTTGGGGTGGGTTTGGTGAGTTTGTGTCGGGTTTGTGAAAAGATTGTCGGGTATAGCGGGCGGTATGTATTAGTGCTATGCTCGATGACGACACGATCAGCGGAGTTGAAGTTTGGAATTCGAACCATGTATATACCGCTTCTCATTCTCACCTTCCCTCAGCTTGTTCCACCACGCTGAGGGTAAGCCTTTTATAATCGTTCAGTCCGCCGCTAGATACTGATTACAGCTTAGGCTTACGCAGTATCTAGGTATTCAATATAGCTTGTTCCACCACGCTGAGGGCTTACGCAGTATCTAGTCTCTACAGGTTATGAGCCCTGCTCTCTCGTAAATCGAGGAGCGGAATTACTTACTTAGATACAACAGCGGGCCTCCGGAACGAACTCGCCGGGTTGTTAAACCCTCGGAGACCTTATCAAACCTCTATCAAACTTCTATCGACGTCACTGAGACGTTTAACTCTTTCCTTCTTAGGTCGAGGAGATTCAATTGACGTCGACCGCAGGTATATATACTCGCGCGCCGCTCTTTGCTTATTTCTCGCCCCTTAATCTCATGCCTTCAACTGCACATACACGCTCTCGTAGCTCCGGCGCTAAAGCCGCAACTCTTAGTCTGCCAACGGCCATAGTGCCTGCGGCTACCATGTCCCCACTTCATGCATCCGTCACCGCCATTACGCTCAGCCAGACTGACTTAGACAAGATCGAAGTCTTGGACCGGAGCAAGAATAATTGGGGGGTTTGGTCCAATCGTATGCAGAATTACCTCCTCCTTAAACACGGAGGAGGATACATCTTAGGCCTTGTCACCCATTCCGACCCGTCCCTGGACCCATCCAGTGCGGGTCACTGGGATCTCAACAACCTATGCATCGTGGCCGCCATGCGTATGCGTTCCAGCTCCGAGGAAAACGAGTTCCTACGTGGCTTCACGAACACTTACCTAGCCTGGGACGCTCTCAAGTCCCGTCACGAAAAGGTTGGGCCCATTGCCCAAATCTTACTCATCCAGCAAGCTCTGGCTGTCAAGTATATTCGCTCAGAACGACTCTCTACTACTAGCACTACCCTTCACGACCTCGTTCGTCGCATCTATGTGATTGGTATCCCCAAAGAGGACGACTTCCTCACGATCATGATGCTTAACGCCATGGCCGAGGATCTTCCTCACGTCCGCAACCACATCACCGATGCCCTTGCCACCAGTACGTCCAGCAACCCATACAAACCATCTAATATTCGTTCCTGCCTTGACGTCGAGCAACAATTGCTCGACACTGAGAAATCCAAAGTCGGAGACGTTGCCCTGGCTACCACTGGTAAGGGGGGGAATCACTGCGAGCATCGCGAGCGCTCACCTTGTGGCAACTGCGGCAACACCAGCCACCCAACGAAGGACTGCTTCGGCAAAGGGGGAGCCATGGAGGGCAAAAGGGATGAGGTCCTTGCGCGCAGACGCGCAACTTGTGATGCTAAAGCACCCTCTGCGAGCAAAAGTGCTGCTCCTAAGCCCACTGCAGCCACCGGCAAACATGGGGGTCTGCGTTACGACACCCATGGTAGGGCTTACTTACTTGACAGCGAAAGTCATGAGGCCATCTATGTTGCCACGTCATCCGAGCCACCTGAAGCTCCTGCCCCCTCTACAGAATTCGCTGGCCTCGCCAGCGACACTATCACACCAGCGTTCATTCAAGAGCTCTCTGATGCTGAAGAAGATGAATACACCACTCTTCTCGCGTCCGTCGACACCCTCACCACCAGCCTTGACTGGCGTTCCAACACTCATCCAGTCAACTTCGCCGGCATCACCTATAAGGCACCTAACCAGCGCAAACGCACTATCGTCGACCCCTCGGTAGTACCTCTATTCCTTGATAGTGGTGCTTCTGTGCACATCAGCAACGACGAGGGCGACTTCTTCAACCTGCGACCCATTCCCCCGTGCACTGTCAATGGCATTGGAGGATCGTCTGTGCAGGCTGTCGGCATAGGCACTCTGCGCCTCATTGTTGCCAGAGGCATTCATATCACTCTGAACAACGTTCTTTTTATCCCCGGAGCGATGGTGCGCCTTATCTCGGTGTCCACGCTCTGCTCAGCGCATCGCTGCATCGCTTCCTTCGACGCTACGAACTGCTGGGTTCAGTCTAGGAACGGCAATCGCATGTTATCCGGCACGCTTACCTCCCGCCGCCTCTACGCCTTATCAGGGGGCCAGCTTTCCGCGGAACACGCGTACATGGCTCACCAGAAGCCTACTCTGCAAACCTGGCATTGTCGTCTCGGCCACGCGAACTACCGCGCCGTCTACGACCTCGCACGCTCCAGTAACGCATCTGGTATGCCCATTAATCTCTCTCCCGTTCCACCCAAGTGTGACGATTGCATACTTGGCAAGCAGACACGGACTAACGTCCTGAAAACACGTCAAGGGCTTAAATCAGAGAGGAGATTGGGTATCGTGCACATGGATTTGATGGAGCACCCAGATACAGTGTCCGCTGCCGGTAATAAATACATCATGGATATCATGGATGATCATTCTTCCTACGCGTGGTCTATCCCCCTTGCCGCTAAGTCTGACGCGTTCCCGGCACTTCGAGCATGGACTCTCGCTCGTGAAGTTGAAATGAACACCAAGGTTGGCATGTTTCATTCCGATAACGGTGCCTGTTCATTGGGAAGCTGCCAAACGGGTTGCACGGTATCTCAAAGGTACTCAGACACTGAAGCTGGTTCTTGGCGGTGAACATCCCGCGCGTCTCCTTGGGTTCACTGATAGCGATTTCGCGAACTGCCCCGACACTCGTCGTTTGGTCAGCGGGTACTGCTTTACCATGGGGAGCGGGATGGTGACCTGGAGTGCAAGACAACAGAAAACGGTCTCCCTGTCGACGTGCGAGGCCAAGTACGTTGCAGCGTCCAATGCCGTGAAAGAGCTTACCTGGCTACAAACATTGCTCCTGGAACTCAACTTCGCCCAACCATCAGCAATGCCCTTACTCTGCGATAACACTGGAGGCATTACACTCTCAGAGGACGCCTCATATCATTCGAAAGTGAAACACATCGACATTGCCATTTATTCCGTTCGCGAGCGCGTAAACCGTGGCCAGCTAAAACTATCCTACGTTAAGTTGCTCAACAATGCTGCGGATATCTTCACAAAGGCCCTTGCTCGCAAAGACTTTGAGTGTCTCAGATTGTGCTTGGGATTACAGTGAGAAATTGAGGAGGAGTGTGATTGCTTATCGCGTCGAGGAGGAGTATTAGTGCTATGCTCGATGACAATGCGATCAGCGGAGTTGAAGTTTGGAATTCGAACCATGTATATACCGCTTCTCATTCTCACCTTCCCTCAGCTTGTTCCACCACGCTGAGGGTAAGCCTTTTATAATCGTTCAGTCCGCCGCTAGATACTGATTACAGCTTAGGCTTACGCAGTATCTAGGTATTCAATATAGCTTGTTCCACCACGTTGAGGGCTTACACAGTATCTAGTCTCTACAGTATGCAGATTATCGATAATGACGGGTGTTTCGGATAGAAAGAGCGGTAATATTCGCAATGTCAACTAAGAACTATGAAATATTGGGTTTGACCACCAAGTGTCAGGGAACGGTGTAGATGAGGAATCTTGACTATAGGTGAAAACACTTAAAACTAATGGGTGCTCTACAGCAAGACCAGGATACGAGACAACGACTCGACCCAAAGGACAACCACTGAGAGAAGTTCCTCAGAATTAAAATGGAGGGAAACTCTATGAGCTAGGCGGGCTCTAGCAGGCGTGAAAAGGTAACACACGCGTGAGCGGGAGGTTCGAGTATGCACGCGCGCGAAGCATTGCGCATTCAGAGCGTTAAGGGAATAGATTTTTCTTGAAGAGTAGATGCGCAGATGATAGTTGATAGGAGAATATGATCAGATTTCAAGTGGGGAGGTGATCTATACACTTTCCAGTACACAGAGATAAGGGGAAAGTAAGTACCAGAACCAGAAGAATCCTTTCTGTATTTAAGAAGGGAGATTACGCTATGTGGCGTGCTCCCGAGCACGATCTGAACCGAGTAACCATATCAATTCTAAATATAACTAAGTTTGAGTAGACTTTCTATATGTAAATGCGGACATCGGATCGAGGATTTTGTTAGTTCAATGAAAGAGATAAGAATAACGCACCAGAAAATCAGTGAGGACATGGGACAAATGGACGGACGGTAGCGTGAAGACCTAGGAGGAGGCGCACATGGCGCGAATGCAGTTAAGGCGCGCGAGACTGGTCCTTTGGATTAGAGCTGGATCACATAGGGACATGTGGATAAAGGCCGCATAATCGGCATTGAGACGCGTGAGTCTCTACATCTCCTGCAGACTTACATTCTGAGTGTCCCCACTCAGTGCTATAGTGCGGGATTTTGGACTTAGAGAAGTGGTGATAGACAGGGATCAGGTGATTGCGAGAGTAAGGTTGTCCTATGATGATCGCGAGCATCGATGATGTAATCGGAGGAGATGTTGATAAGAAGATGGATGCGTTCTCGCGATCTCTTGACTTCTTTCTTATCAATCCCATCATGGCTCCCTTCAACATTACTATGCTGAACTCTACTCCCTCCCCTGAGCCTGAACCAGTGGCGCAAGGGGCACCTGAGGACGCGTCTATGGCCGACGCTAGCGTGGAGTCTGATACCAACCGCCTTTTCAGCACCTGGGCTGCCTCCTTGGTCGCGTTGGAGGCGTGTGTTATGGCTGCACCTGATCTTAAGCCAGAGCTCTTGGAGGACCAAGAAATGTGGTTGCGCGAGTGGCGCTCTGTACTGGTGAGTGCACTTACTTGTCTTACTCTATTGCTGTCTGACACTCCTAGGCCACCTTGAATGGTTGTTCCACGTGTGGGTGCATTGGGTGTGGCGCTGGATTTGGATGAGAAGGGCAATGATTTCTTGAAGCAGGGGCGAAAGACTTGTAAGGATGTTGAAGCGGTCGTGAAGGGATGGAAGGTGAAGGCAGTTGAGACAGTTCCAGAGGCACCTCCTAAACAGGCTGCGCGCGCCACTCGCATGCCCGATGTTGAGGCGCGCGCCACTGACGCGTCCGGTACAGATGCTGGTAAACAGGTGCGCCTCTTTACTTCAGCAGTTGCACTATTCTACTAAGAGCTAGTTCAGTAACCCAAGGTAAAGTAAATTTGCCAACTTCAAGGATGATGTAAGGCCGGCACAGTAGGTGCCGATAGCTGAGTTTCAACCTTATGATATCAATATTAGTAGGACTTGTTATCCATCGCGCTCATTGCTTTAGGGATAGATTATGGATACCATTGACCCCTTGCTTCAACAACTTGCTCAAGCCCAGGCTGTTCAGCCGCCAGCCGCAGGCCATCGGCAGAATCATATGCGAATCCTACATCACATTGCACTACTCATCAGTGTCCTTCTGACTGCTATGCACTCATTGCTTCAGGACTCTGTACCTGAGGCATACCACACATCGGCCCTCTCAGGTGAAGAATGGGTTATGGAACTCATCGTTGGTCACCCAGATTGTATGTGATGCGAGCTTGGCATGCATGTAGACGTCTTTCACGCGCTCATAGCCGAACTTCGTGTTTTGGGTTATGCTAGCTCACACCACGTTTTGCTCAAAGAGCAACTTGCCATCTTTTTATATACGTGCCTTACAGGGCTAACAATCCGTCATGTCGGGGAGTGTTTCCAATGGTCGAACGATACTATCTCAAAGTAAGGTTGTTTTTAATGTTATTTATGATGAGCTCACACCTATCTCCAGGTATTTCTGGAAGATGTTGTTTATCTTCGCGTCCCCCCCATTCTACACAACCTATGTACGTTCTCCCAACAACACCGATGATGTCTCCAGCAACATCCGCAACAACCCTAAATTCTGGCCTTACTTCAAGGACGCTATCGGTGTGATTGACGGCAGCCACATCCATGCTCGCCCCTCATCATCTGACCACCCATCGTATCATAATCGCAAGGGTTTCGTTTCTCAAAACTGTTTATTCGCCTGCACCTTCAACCTGCAGTTCTCATACACTCTCACTGGCTGGGAGGGATCCGCCACAGATGCACACCTCTATGATGAGGCTCGTTCAGGCAGTCTGTATGTCCCTCCCGGCAAATATTTCTTAGCGGATGCGGGGTTCCCTTTGTGTGACGAGCTCTTAGTCCCCTACCGCAGTGTCCGTTATCATTTGGCTGAATGGGGACGCGCTAATCTCAGGTATGTTTTATTTATTCCATACTCTAGGCTTTCTAATAACTATTCTATGTTTGCAGACCAACAACTAAAGAAGAGCTCTTCAATCTGCGACACTCATCCGCTCGAAATGTGATTGAGCGGATCTTTGGCATGTTAAAACACTGTTTTCATATTCTTTTGCTCTCACCGGAATATCCTATAACCATCCAGGCATGTATACCTGCTGCGCTATGCGCAATTCACAACTTCATATCCACTCACAACCCTGACGACAATGTGCTCCCGGACGACAACGATGAACACTTCAATTACAACAACCCAGAGCACCAAGGGATCCCCAATGACGAGGAGGTGTTTGATGGAGCGGGAGGCATGAAGGAAGTGCACAATCATATTGCGCGCTGCATGTGGGAAGATTACCAGGCCGTTTTGCAGCAGCGGGGCCTTGACTCCTTTGAAGATTCTGACAATGATATGTAGCACTGTAGCACGACTCTCATGTATCCGCCACCATCAAAGCACAAGATGTTTGCATTACCATGCTTCAACTACTGCATGATCATCATATGTTGTGTCAATAGCGCATTTTACACGAGTATACTAACTACCAGGCACAGGGAGTTGAAATCCCAACCGCTGGGCTGTGGAAAGAATAAAAGCATGGCGCATCTCCTTGTCAGCAGTTTGTGTGTATATGTCAGTAGCTGCAGGGTCCATAGAAAAAACCTGTTGTATTATAAGCCGCTCTGTGAACGGCAACTCTGCATCCTCAACCTGCAACATCTGCATGGCCCTCGAGCGCTGGTCCATTACCTGATCCTCGGGATAGACCATGCGCTCAGCAATTACATCTGTCAAGCGATTGACAGAGCTCTGGAATCCCATCATGGCTACAGCTGTGGTGGCCTTCAATATCTTGCCATCCAACGTGTTAGCGTTCTTGGTGGAACCGCCCTGAGCCTGTGCATGGCCTCCTGATCCACAGCCTGATGTGTGGCCTGATACTGTCTTCGCTCTTTTGATAGAGCTCAACTCGGAGGGAGGCGGCATTTGCATTTGAGAAATTGAGGTAGATGCAGATGAGGCGGTCAGCTCCATGTCAGTGTGAGAACGTTTGCCAGGAGGAGGCATGAAGGACGGAGAAGCAGGAGGAGGCATGAAGGATGGAGAAGCAGGTGTAGAAGTGAGGGCAGCTGCTGCAGGGGCGGTGCTAGGACCAGCAACACCAGCACTAGACGTGGCAATAACAGGACCAATGGTATTGTGTTCACCTGCAGGTACACTAGGACTGGAGCTTGAGCTTAAGGGAGGGGGGAGAGCTATATTGGGTTGGTACCCTGTGCGCCCTCGGGCGCCACTGCCTCATGGTGTTATGCCGTCCATTTGCTCGTAGTGTCTCCATCCCGATGCATGAAAAGGGTGCATGACTGAATTTCCCTATTATCAAACAGTGAGACACATGAAATAGCATTAGCGAACTTGACGTACCTTCTTGGAAACATATTCATTCCATACTGAGGTTGAAGCCTCGCCCTCAACATTTGCCCCTCTAGTATTGTCCCAGTGGACACCAGATTGCTGGCGATACTTCTGAATAGCATTGAAAGTCTGCTTTAACTACACGATCTCTTATCAAGTCTATAAATAAATGATCTATTGGTAAGACTTACTGACACCCATTTTGTCTTACACATTGCCCACTCTTCACTGGACCATGCTCCAGGTACTCAGCAATAGCCTCTGCAGCGCCATTGTATGTCACATCTTTGAAGTTGCCAGCATCACCAATCTTGTCCCGATTGTTGGATAAATAGAGGAGAAACTGATCAACCTCTGTGTCGGTCCAAACAGCCCTCTCTGTAGTAGTATGAGACGACTCCTGAGCCATGAAGAGGATGTGGACTTGAGCTGATAACACTATTGATATAACACTAGCCCAGATGTTGTTCCGATTGCATAGATCTTGAGTCGTATGCTGAGGTGTATGATAGCTGGACATGGGATCAAAGGAAGTTCAAGCTCCAATGTCGGTCTCCAAACCGGAAGCTACTGTGCCAACCTTACATCATCCTTGAAGTTGGCAAATTTACTTTACCTTGGGTTACCGAACTAGCTCTAACTCATTCTGCTGTGCTAGAACCGTGTTGGGTGGATGTCTGTGGTCAAGGCACCGCGCTGTGGCAGCTGCATCACCAAGGACATCGACTGCGGAGGCGTGCCTGGCAAGTGCTGCCCTCCTTGCGACGTCTCCAGGCGCGCCTGTACTTTCTGTGAGTTGCGCCTCTTGTGTTGTTGTTGGCGCACGCCACTGACTTCAGTGGATTAACTAAGCGCAAGAATTCAGACGCGCCTAAAGTGCATCCGCGCAAACCTATGCCAAAGTGTCCTGTCACTGAGTCTGCAAAGGAAACCGCTTCCTCCATCGCATTTGGTGACGAAGAAGAATCTGAGGCATCTGGGATGGATGTGGAGATTGTTGGGGAGCGTACTGTGGAGGAGAAGGTCGTGCACGCTGTAGAAACAACTATGCAGAAAGGTGCAAACAATGCTCCTGACTGTATCTAAAAATGTTGTAGGTCGTGCGTTGCCTAGTCTGCGATACTTGAGATGGCAAGTGCGTTCGACCCTAAAGGGGAAGCAGGTGCAGCGGAGATCTAGAGGTACGCGCTTCAGCGAAGCGCGAGAAAGCGCAGGTGTGCGCAAGGTACGAAGGCGCGGGAACGCGCGCGCGTATTAGCGCGAAGCGCGGGAAAGCGCGCGCATGTAAGCAGAAATAAGAGACTAAGCTAAAGTGAAGATATAAGCAAGATAAAGGATGTGAGATGTGTTGTGCTAATGAATAGATTTCTACTGCGACTTTCTAAGTAGTAAGTACTAGGTAGTAATAGGTAAAATGGGAGGTAAAGTAAGTTAAATAATAGTATGTACTGCTGGCGCTTATATAGCGCGCCTAAGCGCGCTCATGCGGAGCCGAAGCGCTACCGAGTAGGTATGTAAAAATATATATGAGTGAGAAACTGATAAAAATAAAGGTGGAACTATGCTAATAAAGGAAATGGAAATATACGCACTAGGGAGCTTGGTGGACAGTGGATGGATGCATCTGGATGGCTGGCGCTATAGGGCGCGCAAGCGCGGGAACGCGCGCGCGCGTATACATCGTGAAGCGCGGGAATGGTGCGCGCATGGCGCGCGTTGCGCGGGAAAGCTGCGCGTCATATAGGAATCACTGTGGATGGTACACAGAGTGATGCTGCGAGTTGGTGCTGTATACTTCCTAGTGTAAAGCGCCATATCAGACCATGAGACGCATGAGTCTCTACAACGCCTCGCGCGATATCCCTGTGCGCGCGGTTGGTCCTTTGGCATCTGGTTCTGCACCTAAGGGAAAGAAGGATCCAGCGGTGGAGTCGCAAGAGGCTTGCGCGGAGGCCGCACATTTGAAGGAGGAGAATGCGCATCTGCGTACTTCCACTCTCCAGATGCGCCAGTATGCGCGCGCCCAACAGGCGGATCTCCTCAACTATTCCAACAATTTTTTCGCTATGTCTTTGTTTTCCTTCTAAGTGCCAATGCACCTTTGCAATAGATCCTGTGTTGTCTTGTCCCATGTCCATGTCCATGTCCTCGTCTGATTCACTGGGCTAAGAATTTGAAATTATAAGTATGTAAGTAAGGGACAAGTGCGAGACTAGATCAAGGTAATGTGATAGACTTTACTGAATTTTCTGTGGGGTGCGCGCCCATCTTGTCTTCTTCGCGCACCTTCCATCATCTATCCCTGCCTTGTTGCGCCGCGCGTGCGCTTGAATGAAAATTAGTAAAAGTGCGTGGCGCTGCGCGCGCATTAGAAAGTGAAAGTCTATGGAGGTGATTATGCGCGCGCTATACAAATAAGGTAGTGAGTAGTATGTACTTGCGGGGTATTAGCATTTTTCGTGGTGCGTTGATATATTCTAGAGTCTGTGGGGTTTATGTGCAGGCAATGCACATTATATGAACAAATGAGATGTAAGATATCACCAGACAAAACCCAGGGTGAAACTGAGAGTATGTACTTAATGGAATATTTTTGTGTTTTTCGTATTATCTGGTGTTTTTGTTTTTATGTTTTTGAGGAATGCACGTGTGCGCGAATATGATTGGATGATGCGCGGGGTGGGAATTATGGTTGCGCGTGCTCGGGCTCGTCTTCTTTGGGTTCTACGGTTTCATATGCTTCTAGTTCGTTGATGCTCTCGTCGTCTACTCCAGTCATTTGGGTTACCGATACGCGCTCCTCGCTACATGGGTAGTAAGGGATGACACTGTAGAGACTCAGGCCTCTCATGGCGTGATATGGCAGTTTCCACTAGGGAGTATACAGCACAAACTTGCAGCACCACTCTGTGTACTGTCCACAGCTATTCCTATATGAGGCGCAGCTTTCCTGCACAACGCGCGCCATGCGCGCGTGACTTCCCATGCTTCGCGATGTATATGTGCATGCGCTTTCCCGCGCTTGAGCGCCCTATAGCACCAGCCATCCAGAAGCATCCATCCACTGTCCACCAAGCCCTCTAGTGCGTATATTTCCATTTCTCTTATTAGCATATCATTCCACCTCTATTTTTATCATGGATTCTCACTTATATATATCTTTGCATACCTACTCGGTAGCACTTCGGCTCCGCATGACCGCACTTATGCGCGCTATATAAGCGCCAGCAGTACATACTATTACGAAAACTTACTTTTTCCTACTTTTCACTTACTTTTCCTTCAACTGACTACTTACTACTCACTTACTACTTAGCAGAATATAGTAGAACTCTATTTGTCTACACTTCACATCTCTCTTTTCTTATATTGCATCATATTGTCACTTAAGTCTAACCTCTCTATTGTTTCTGCATACGCACACGCGCTTTCCCGTGCTTCGCGCTAATACGCGCGTGTTCCCGCGCCTTCGTGCCTTGCGCGCACCTGCGCTTTCTCGCGCTTGGCTTCAGCGCGTACCTCGAGATCTTCGCTGCACTCGCTTCCCCTTAGGGTCGAATGCGCTTGTCATCTCAAGCATAGCAGACTAGGCAATGCACGACCTACAACATTTATAGATACAGTCAGGAGCATCATTTGTTCCTCTCTGTATTGTTGTTTCTACAACGTGAAACATGGTGAACTGGAGTTTTGAGATTGCGCTGTCCAACTCGGCCAACATATATGAGCCTCCCTTCGTGCGACGCACTACAATCATAGGTCCCAAATAGCGTGGCTTCGTCTTCTTGCTCAGTTCGTATTCGACCTTCGAGTTGCGTACCAACACTAAGGCGCCAGGTTCGAAGTCGTGCAATTTGATAGACGCGCGGAAGCATTTCTCAAAATCGCATATGGACTTGTAGCGCGCTGCGACAACTTTATCTCTGATCGCGTTAATATCCTCTATGTGCTTCTGCAATTGGCGCGCGTGCAATGCTATAAGGTCAGTGGTGGTGAATGCGCCTTGACTTGGTAAGGGCATGAGGAACGTCGCTTCTGCAAGATCAAAGGGAAATATTGGCTCGATGCCATGCATCATGAAATAAGGCGATAAACCCATTGCTTTATGAATGGTGACGTGCTCTGCCCAGAATACTGAGTGAACTACCTGATACCAGCAAGAATCATCTCCGTCGCAGCTTTTAATGATGGCCTCCTGGACATCGCGGTGTCGTCTTTTGACTATACCGTTTGCCTGAGAATTATATGGCGAGATGCGAATCGGGTGAATCCCATATTTGCGTGCGAGTTCGTCTACTGCGAGCCTGTATGCAGGCGCATTGTCCGTCACTATCTCTGTGATCGGACCCCACCTACACAAGAGCTCCTCGAAAATAAAAGCGGTTAGCGCATTAGTATTTTCTTTGCGCAGCATGCACCATTTGGGATACAATGTTAGCGCGCATCGTGCTTGCATGAGGTATTCATATCTGCCCGCTCTGGGCATCTTCATCGTGTTGATGTGCGCTTTGCAGAATAGACCTCCTGGTATGGGGACAATTGGAGGAATATGCAGCCTCCGCGTTTGGCGAACTTGGCATTCGTGACACATTTGTCCATACCATTTGATGTCTTTGATGATGTGCGGCCACCAAAAGCGTAGCTGTAGGCGCGTGCTGATGGTATAGATACCCTTGTGCCCTAAATTGTCATGCGCCTCCTTGAGCACATGATAGCGCTTGTTTGGAGGCAGCACAAGTTGATGTTTGCCATGCGATGTTTTGCGCCATAGGTTGCCTTCCAGGACGAAATAACACACTGCATTGTTCACAAACTTTCGGATTCTTCATCTGAAACGTCAGTGGGTCTTTCGCACGAGATAAGAAACTGTTCTATAGTGGCCATCAGCGCGTCTTGCACGCGCGCTGCATCCGAGCGCGGGATATCTGGTTCTGGTTCTTCTGTCTGTGCGACATCAAAATATACGCGCAACACTGGCACATGCGCACTCTGCGAGATGAAACATGTGCGATGCGCTTCGTGGCATATATCACCTGAGCCGCCTGCTATACGATGTGTGCGATCATTCAAAAGCGCGATAGCGAATGAGTATGTGCGATCAATTCAATCTTCATGATCATCGTCCTCTATGGGATCTTCCTTGGCGACCGGTCTCCTTGAGAGACCATCAATGCCTTTGTGCTTTTGCGCGGGTACGTGAATGAGTTTGAATGAAAATAAAAGGATACCCATGATCCATCGATTGATGGTCATGTTAGGCTGCAAGTCCAGGTTATTGATCATACCTTTGATATACTTCGTGTCTACCTCCACCGTCAGATTCTTTACCCCAAATATGTACACGTGTACTGCGCGCAATGCGCGGAAGAGTCCAAAGAGTTCTAGCTTCACTTGAGAGTAGCGCCTTTCCACGTCATTTAGCGCGATGGAGCCAAATCGATTCGGATAGCGCTTCCCGTCTTCGCCTATTTGCAGCAAGATGAATCCAACAGCGATATTGGAAGTATCGACTGCTAGAATGACTTCGCGCTCGCTATCATAATCGATGCGCCTTAGCGCGGGCAATTCTAGAATTGAGTCCTTGAGGGTCTGCATGGCTTCGTGCTGTTCAGGTCCAAATATAAATGGCACATCCTTCCTGGTGAGGTTAATTAGTGGGCGCGTGATGCGCAAGAAATCGCAAATGAATATGCGCAGGACACCGCAAGTCCCCAAAAATCCGCGCACTTGCGACTGATTGGTGGGTTCAGGCCAGTCGCAAATCTTCTGCACCTTGGATTCTTCTGGTATGCGCCCTTCAAATGTGCATTTATGTCCAATGATAATTGCTGTAGGCGTGGCTAGAACAAACTTTGATGCGGATATGGTTGCACCTACATTCTCTAGGCGCTGTAGGATGCGATTGACAACTATGCAATGCTCCCAGATGAAGTGCCGGTGTAGAGACTCATATCTCTGTGGGCTTGCAGGGATCTAAATTCCCAATGTCTCTATCACATCCTAGTATAGCGAGACCCATATCTCACCCAGCACGCTCAAGCACTTTGTCGGCCGCTCGTGCGCACCAGCGCTCCGGTCGCTCATTAGTCGCGCATTGGTGCACGCATCCTTGGTTCCGTCGCATGTCCTTTGTCCATCCATTCCATGTCCATCTGGTTCATCGGTGCGTATTCCGATTCTATTTTCATTGATTTTGACATATCTCCGGCGCTTATGGCCATATTCTGTATGTTTTCCGTTATGGACCCTTTATTACATATTATCTCGTGTCCGCTTTGCTTCTCTGTTCGCTTTAGTGCTTGACAGTGCTTATCATTACTTAGTATATATACATGCGCCTAAATTGTATAATGATATCTCTTTCTGCCCACACATCATTGGACTCTAAGTCTAAGTTCTCCCTCAAAATCTAAAGTATCTAAGTACAATACGAGCGCCGCCGCTGTACATTACTAGAAACTCTGCCCATTAGTTTTTCTGACTCATTAAGAGTCGCTGTGCTCCACCACCCACACATGCACCGCTTCCGCTTAGCGCGCGCTCCCGTTATAAGTCGCGCACCGTTAATTATCATCGGCGCTTCATGTTGCTTTTGCTTGCTCATGCTTCGCTCATCGTCACGTGCCTTACCAGGCTTGACCAAGCGCCCAGTCCAGTGTTTCCCTCCAATTTATACACTTAGAGGAACCTTCTCAGTAGCAATCCCCTTGGGCCGACATATATCTCGCTCATCGAGGACTACTTGAGTTATGTCATACCACTCATATTACCCCACTTCCAATTCCTCTTCTACACTGGATCCCTGCATTTTCAGGTATTGTCTCATATGGACCGTCTTCGCGCTGATAGTGCGTTCACACTGATTTGATTGGGACATCATCCACGAATGGCAATGTGAATTCTGGGATCTCGTGTTGCAGGATAAACACGGTATCGCCTTGGTAAACCTGTACAGCGTTAGCATGTCCTTGAGGAAGAGTGGTTAGCCGATGAGGACCCAAAGGTGTTCCAAAGGTTGTCAAGTCGTGCGAGTCTACATGAAGCGCGCTGTAGCACTCGAGCTAGCGCTGAGCTCGTATTCAGCCATTTTCCCATGCACGTCACACAAAGAATCACTTCCCAATGTTATCCAACACTCACCCGCTTAATCCGACATTTATCCGCTAAACCCGATGCAAACCTGATGCAAACCTGATCTTCCCGCGCATCGGCCGCTTCGGATCCGATATTTTCCCGCGCATTTGCTCTCCCTATGTCCTGTCCCGTCGTATCTATCCCCACTAGGTGTGCAGTTATTAGTTTTCACATCGCTAACATTGTAGAACGCATTATTACATGTCCGCAGTACCACATGTCTTATTACATAGGACATCGGACCCGAAAATTAGCGCTACTACTTTCGCCTATAGCACTCCGAAATTCTACATAGACACTATATATTTCGCATACCTCCTTCTTACTTATCTTACCTTTCTACCTCCAAGTAGGAGGAGGTCATTTGATGTTAGTAGTTCTTCACTGAATTCCGCAATATCATCCTTTCATTATCCGGAACACTCCGAAACACCGTCAGTAACCCGCCGTTCACTATCCCTGACATTCTTTTCCTAAACCCGACGCTAACCCGACAATATCCGACGAAACCCGCCGAAACCCGCCAACCCGAAACCCGAAAAACATCGGACCCGACGATTTACCTTCGGACTCGTAATTATACCTTCGGACTTTGTTTCCCGCGCTTCGGATTATCTTCCTTTTAGTATAACTAATTATTCTACTACCAACAGTTAACCCCTCGGGTCGAACGCACTTGTTCTGCAAGTATAGCAGACTAGGCTGTGCTAGACCACAACAATTATATTTTGCTAGGCACTCACTTTGTGTACTGCCCAGCAAAAGTTGTTTAACTACAGCGCGCTGGTCATAACCTGAATATAAGTCCAGTATTGCGTACACCATGTAACCAGTGAATGCTTCTGCGAGAAGTTCGGCAAAAGGTGGAAGCGACGCATCGTGAATTGTTACCGCATTGAGTGGCTGCAAGTCATGAACTAGGTGCAAGGATTTTCCATCTTTCTTCACTATGCAAAACCAGCGCGAGCGATACGCGGCCATTGATGGTTCATATACTCCCAATGAGATCTTTGCCTTGATGATGCGCACTACTTCATCTAGGGTGGCTGGCGGGATCAGAATATTGCGCTGTGACCATGGCGTGTGCAGAACCGTAGGAATCTTGTATGGCGGGAAGTAAGTCTTGTTGAGGTGCCCGTGCTCTGAGGCGTCCCATGCAAATGCGAGTTTGTGCACGTGCACGAGCCAACGCACTAATTTGAGTTCTTCTGGCCATAGCCAATTTGCTGGGTCGAGGTCTAGCTTATCTGCACGCGCCCAGCGTGAATTGGGGATGGGTGGGTAATTCAGGTAAACCTGCTAATGGGTCTTCTGGCAATTGGCGCACTACCCTATACTCTGCGGGCATAGTGGTAGGTACCGTGCACACTTTCTTCGCGACTGGTTTATAGACCAGTGCGTGAGGTACGGGATCATAATAATAAAAGGAATTAAAGGTGTCGATAGTCACCTTATCTATAGCGGTGTAGCACTCGAGCTCGCGCTAGGCTCGTATTCAGCCATTCCACGCATCACGTCAAATGTTCATTGCTTGATATTCACTGCCTGATGCAACCCGACGCATACCCGCCTAACCTGACGCTTTGACCAGCGGACCTGACACATCGGCCGCATCGGACCCGACATTTTTCCCGCGCTCTTGTCCTATCCGTGTCTTGTCTTGTCAGCTAGCCCCACTAGGTGCGTAGTTGATTATTTCGCACATTACTCACGTCGTAGCCAGCGCTATTACATGTTTTCCCATAGTCCGCAGCGCCTCGTGTTTATTTACATGTACATCGGACCCGAAATTCTTCGGCCACTACTTTCGCCTATAGGGTTCCGTATTTCTACGTACTTATATATATATTGGTTTCCACATAGCATATTCATCATCCAAGTAGTAGGGAGCCGTTTCCCGACACTTTGTGGTCAAACCCGATATTTTCGTAGTTCTTAGTTGACATTGCGAATATTACCACTCTTTCTATCCAAAACTCCCGTCATTATTAATATTCCGCGTACCGCTCGCTATACCCGACAACCATTTCCCTAACCCGACGCTAACCCGCCGAACCCGTACCCAAAACCCGCTAACCTGCTACACCCGAAAACATCGGCCGACGCTTTGGCATCGGACTAACTTATTCCAATAGCAAACCCCTCGGGTCGAACACACTTGTCTAGCAAGTATAGCAGACTAGGCTGTGCAAGACCACTACAACATTATTATAGTGCTGACACTTACTTCGTATAGTATCAAGCATTAGTTGTATCTTTACAGCGGTCTGTGTGGATGTTAGGTGCGTGTAACGCGCTGAATACTGCGGAATAGAGGATGAGAAAAATTAATGCGTAGAAACTAAGGGCGATGCGTTGTTGCTCCTTAAGAGCGAAGAATGGGACGCGCTATCCATGGCGCGTTAGGCATGATGCGAGAATGCAAAATGTGATGCGATAATGAAAATACTTGGGAAGATGAATGTGTATGGGCATCTCCCCGCGAATGCTGCAGATCATCGATACTTAAAAACCCTGTTCTCCTCCTTGAGCGCGTGCAAGTGCGCATGACTTGCGCACTTCGCGTCTCTTGCGAGCTGTCGCTTGACCCAAGGTAGGGTTGGAATGCGCAGTTCTTTGCATGCATTAGGATCAGTTAGTACGAGATCCTGCTCTTTGTTGGGGAGATCAAATGTGCGACACGAGGTAAGCTTAAAGAATGGGTGCCCTAGTAAAACTTCAAAGGTCGCGCACTCGATGACCTGGACTTGGAAGTATAAGGGTCCTGTGCCAAAATCAAGCGGGACGTTCTCTATGACTCCAAGTGTTGCGTCGCATGACATGTTCACTGATTCCATATTGAGGCTATGGTCCGACCTGAGCGGTATGCTGAGCTCTTTCCATACTTCCCTTGGCATGACTACTACTTCCGCGCCTTGATTTAAGATGCAGGTGAGAGTGCGCCCTTCCAATGTCTTTGCGCGAATACAGCGCAGGAGCGGGAAGTGATCCGCGACGATTTTACCGTCGTCACTTCGCATGTGCACGTCCTCATATTGCCTTAGCCATTGGTTGTCCGTGGGATGCCCTGAAAATTTGTGCACTGATACCGCGCCTACTGTGATGCGCTTCTTGGTCGTAAGTTCGTGATGTAGAAACAACAATACAGTGAGGCGCAAATGATGCTCCAGGCTGTATCTATAAAAGTTGTAAGGTTGTGCTTTGCCTAGTCTGCATTACTTGAGAAGACAAGTGTGTTTGACCCTAAAGGGGAAGCAAGTGCAGCAAAGATCTAGTGATATGCGCTGAAGCAAAGCGCAAGAAAGCGCAGGTGCATATGCGGATAATGATAAAGACTAAGCTTAAGTGATGATATGATACAAGATAAGAGATGTGAGAGCGCGAGATGTAAAAGAATAGGTTTCAACTATGTTCTGCTAGGTAGTAAGTGGGTAGTACTCAAGTCAAAAAAGTAAGGAAAAGTAATAGTATGTACTGCTGGCACTTATATAGGGCGCCTAAGCACTGTCATGCGGAGCCGAAGCGCTACCGAGTAGGTATGTAAAGATATATATGAGTGAGAATCCATGATAAAAATAAAGGTGGAATGATATGCTAATAAGAGAAATGGAAATATATGCACTAGAGGGCTTGGTGGACAGTGGATGGATGCTTCTGGATGGCTGGTGCTATAGGGCGCTCAAGCACGGGAACGCGCGCGTGCATATACATCGTGAAGCGCGGGAAGTGTGCGCACATGGCGCGCATTGCGCGGGAAAGCTGCGCCTCATATAGGAATAGCTGTGGATAGCACACAGAGGGGTGCTGCAAGTTCGTGCTATGTACTCCCTAGTGATAAGTGCCATATCACACCATGAGAGGCATGAGTCTCTACAGCGGAAATGTTGGCAAACATCGGGAGATACAGCTAATAATTCCCTTACTGGGATGTTGAGATTGGAATCGAGAAGGCGCTCGACAACGCGTTTGTCAGCCTCCTTGTCCTCAAGCACGAATGCATAATGATATGATGATGACTGTGCTGGTGCTTGGGCTGGTGATGATGACAACAATGGTGGCAATGCTGAAGATTGTGAAGGGGATGACGATGATGATGATAATGGCATGGAAAATGATGGTGATGACGATGAAGGCGAGGCGCCTTTAGGAGGCACGCTTAATGGCGCTACTTTCGCTAGTTCTTTTCCTTTACCTTTGTCAGATGAAGCTTGTATTTCGGGAGAGATTATCTCCTCCTCTACCATGGCTTGCCTAGATGCAGGTCTCGGATGCGCGTGGGTTTCGCTGGGTATTTCGACACCATCGAAGCGGACATTTTTACCTTTGGTGTTGCGCTTCTGATCGCGCCTCGCAGCTACATAGGCTATCGCTTCAGTCATGAGATCCACCGTCTCATTGTCCTCATCGAGTTCCGTTTGCACAACTGTGTGCACGAACGCAGACAAGCCTACTTCAATTACTGCGTCAATCTCCTTGGACACGCAATAGAATAGTCCCGCTGTTGCGCGACTTGCGTGATGTTGATCTAATCGTTCCTTGAGTAATCCTCAGCCCAGAATCCACTCGCCATTTGGCAAAACAAGCTTGCGTGTCTCTTCGCTAATTTTACATTTACCCGCATCAATATACCTTTGTTTCTCCACGCAACAAGGGTAATAATGTTCGAGACTGCAACAAAAGGCACAGTTGTTGAATGTAGGTGCCTCGCGCTTGGTTACCGTACCTTGCGCGAGCGAATGCGCTGATGTGGTAGCTGTGACTAGGTTAGTGAATGGCGCTGCTGTAGGCACGCTAGGCGTCGCGCTTGCTGCAGGCGCATTCACGGGCAGTATGAAATGTCCAGCTGTAAAGACATCCATGAATGGGTATGGATCCTGTGGGTAATGATCTGGAATTTTAATCATGAGGCGCGTGCATATTAGCGTCTGAGTATCCTTGGGGATCCCTTCCATGAATATGCGATCACGCTCGGCTTTACCAATGCGATCTTCTGCCAATAGTGGTTGCATGACCTTCTTAAAGGTGCGAAGGTAGTTGCTTCACTCCTGGTACGAGGGCATTGTCTTGTTCGCGTACTCGTGCACAATGGCCTGTAGATCCGAAAGCGCATAGCGCCTTTTGCCATCCCATCTGGGATACATTACCTTGACCTCCTTCATGAATGCATTGTAATTGCTTACTTGCGCTTCAGGCATTCCACCCCATAATTCTTGGTCATCATGTTCAAGGTAGCGGATGATACCCTTGATACAATCGAGACCTTGTAGACCTACTTCGTCAGCGAGCTGCTCGTATAGGTCGATAAAGTCGGCGAGGTTGTCAGTTGTGCCATCGAATTTAGGCGTGTCCATTGTTCCACGGACAGGCATTCTGGTTCTTACTGTGGACATGACGGGCGGTTGGGAAATTGCAGGCGCGGGGATCTTGTGATTGACAGGTGCTTGGCCCGCGTATGCGAAGGGAAGGTTTGCTATAACGGTACCACCTGGAATTGAGAATGGCGTGTGCAGAGTTTCTAAGGCTTCTTGCTTGATCTTCAGTATTCCTGTCGTAGGAAGCGCATTCTCATGTGCGGGGACTACTTGTGCGTTAAGCGGGGTGTCGCTAGAGTCGTTAAGCTCGGTTAGCACACTTAGTGCTGACAGGTTAGAAGAATTAAGGTTGATTGGGCGTGTGGAGGAATGCTCCGGGAAGTTGGCTTCTTGGGTTATCTATTGCTTCGAAGTCGTCGGACAACTCTTCCTTGATGGATTCTTCAGGCGAGGGCGTGACTGGCAATATCAGTTGTCTAGGCACGCGCGCTAAGAGCACTGGATCTGGTCGCGGTGGTTCTGATATATTGTGCGAATGACCGCGCACGTGTTGAACAAATAAGGGTCCTGGTATAATGGATTCCACTGCTTTGTTGAATGTGGCAATGGCTTCTTCTCTAGCTCTGCGGCGACTGTTGGGTCTGAGGCGCCGACCTTCTATCTCAGAAGTGTCACATTTTTTGTATTAGAACATGTCTTGAATATCTGCTCACAGATAGCATCTCAAACATTGATCTTCATTAGTCTTAGTCGAGTTGTCACCAGAGTCAAAATCTGTTTCTCTCAAACTGTAACTGTGTAGGTTTGAAACCTACCAATGACAACATTTTTATTTTATTCTATGAAATCACAGTATAGCAACCAAAAACTGATGATCTCAAGCTTGATTGACATTGCTGTTGGTTTCATGCATCCTTTTTCGCTAAAAAAAAAACTCACCAGAGGTGAATGCAAGTATCTTTGACACAGAGTTCAATATATGACCAAAGTCTTGATGCAAACTTGGAAGGATAAGTATAAGAACACTCCAATTCTTTCTATAAGTCTTGACTTGGTTGAAGAAGAAGAAGAAGAAGAAGAAGAGCAGATTACACATCAAACTTTCAATTTTGATCCTAATGACCTGGAGAATGAGAAAAAATACAAATCTATCAAGGCTGATATTGTGCCTTGAGGATTCACTTTTGAATGGGTTCATTGCAAGTGCATTCAACTAGTCATAGCTGAGCAGTTAATATGATAGAATCTAAATCTGTCTGCGTGGGTTCAAAACCTGCTAAAGATGACATTGTCAAGTAATCACCAGAGTCAAAATCTGTGTCTCTTGGACAGCGCAGGTTCAAAACCTGTCAATGATAAATTTTATTTTCTATAAAAACACACCTGGTTTTCTGAGAAACTCATCTTAAATGATCTTAGCCATGTCATTGCTATGACTCTGGTCTGCGCACTTTTTGAACTCTACACACTCTGAAGGTCTGTATGTGTCAATTCTAAATCCCTCTGAGTATTAGCTGCTTCTTTTGAACTCATAGTTACTGCATCAAAATCAGCCAATATTTCTATATCTATTTCTCTTAAACCAAGCAGGCTTAAAACCTGTAGCTGATATTGTGCCTTGAGGATTCACTTTTGAATGGGTTCATTGCAAGTGCATTCAACTAGTCTTAGCTAAGCAGTTAATATGATAGAATCTAAGTCTGTCTGTGTAGGTTCCAAACCTGCTAAAGATGAAATTATCAAGTGATCATTAGAGTCAAAATCTGTTTCTCTTGAAGTGCACAGGTTTGAAACTGTCAGTAATAGCATTGTGATTTTATGCAATCATACCTTGACATTTTGTCATGAATGATACATGTTTTTTTTTCCCTGTTAGAACACACCTTGACATTGACTCATGTATATGTTCATGTTGTATAAGAGGGTCAGGAAAATCATGCCAGCGGTATGATTGTACTGCTGACCAAAACTGAATGTGCATCTGAACATAGATAGCTTTCTTCAAAGGTCTTGACTTGGTTGAAGAAGAAGAGCAGATTACACATCAAACTTTCAAGTTTGATCCTAATGACCTGGGGAATGAGAAAGAATACACATCTGTAAAGGCTGGGATTCAAGGAAAAGATTCAAAAGAGCCATCTGGCCACCATTCACTTATGTATAAGGTTGAAGTGTACTGTATTTGAGACCTTTCATCATCATGTCGCTCTTCTCTCACTTTTTTGAAAGTGTTGTATCGCAGTCTGTATTCAATTCATCTGTTCAGCTAAGGGAAAACATCGTGAGTGACAGGGAACGGTAGACTTGCCTTGCAGATTCACTTTTGAATGTTTTCTTTTAACATGCATTCAAATGGTGTTAGTCAAACAGTTGCTACAACAGAATCCAAATCTGTTTCCGATCTGTGTTTGTGGGTTCAAAACCCGCTAAAGATGAAATCACCAGTGATTATCAGAGTCAAAATCTGTTTCTCTTGGACTTTGCAGGTTTGAAACCTGCCAATGATGAAATTTATTTTTTTTCCATGAAACTACTAAGAATTCCAGCAGACGTTTGGAAACAAGAAATAAGGCTACTTGGATGAAGTCTGGAGTAGAAACCAACAGCAGAGGACCACCAGAGGTGGAGGCAGAGATGTATAGTCAATTGGAATCAATCCTAAGACTTTTGGAGAACAACAAGAGGAGACACTCAAGTTGAACAGAGGCAGGAGTGAGCAGAATCTAAGATGATATTTGAACTGAGGAAATACAGAGATGTTACAAGGTTTATAGGAAAAGAGAAGCAGGTCAGATCTGGACATCCAGAGAAGATTGTGTGATGTGTCTGTCTCAGCCTAGCACTGGGCTCATATTCAGCTATTTTACAATATACATCAAATGCCCATCACACACCAATCACTTCCCAATTATATCTTGCAGTCTCCATAGTGGACCCAACACTTTGACTGGCAGACCTGATATTTTGGCCACATTGGCCAACCAAATATTGGACACCATATCATAGCCACCACTATTACATGTTTTTACATCATCCACAGCGCCTCATGTCTTTTTACATGTGCTTCAGATCTGAAATATTTCACTACTGCTTTCACCTATGTATCCTAGATTTCTACATATCTACATACATAAGCATTGAACTCCCCACAGTATCATCCATCATCCAAGTAATAGGGAGTCATTTTCTGATTCTTAGGAGTCAAACCTGATATTTCATAGTTCTTTGTTGACATTGTGAATATTACCGCTGTAAAGAGTTGATTCCTGGTGGGCTATACAAAAGGTGTTACCTTAAGACTCAAAATGCGAGTGAGATGTTCGTTTCAAAGAGACTGCCTGTAGGATTATCTCTTGATATAAATGCAAGGGATATCTAGTCAAGATGAAAGGAGAGAGAAGGAAAGGATACCTCAAGTATGTTCAGAGTTCTGAAGAATTGTCCAAAGTGTCCGATGAGTTGTCCAAAGTGTCCGGTTGAGGTCCGACATCAAGAAACAAAGGTCTGAGGTTGCGTGAAGCTTCTGGCGAGCTTCCGATGAAACAGCAAGGTTACTGGTATAGAATACGGCGGTTTGTCGAAGTATAGAACTCTGCATATTATAACTAGCGAAGTTCGTCAAAAAAGACTGAAGGAATTCAATAGCAAAATGGCAGCAGTTAGGCCAAACAATCGTCCCGAATGAACAAAGATCGATTGCGCGAAGTACTAAAATTCGAAAGTGACTCTACTAACTATGATTCGTAGCAAGGGAAGTGAAGTGAGTTGCGAGTATTAGCGAACCAGAATATATTCTACTGTGTGAAAGTCCGGAATATGTGTAGGCAAAAACTGTAGCGGGATAAGACATCCAAAATGTAATAAGACTCGAGGCGAGCTGCTACAAAGATATATACATGTAATAATGCACGAGGTGCATATCTATACATATCAGCAAGGGTGTTCGACATATGGGCCCCTAGACATAATCAATAACAGATAACCAAGTGAAAAATGTACGAGCGAAGTCAAACGGACAAGGATAGGACATGGTACGGAAGACTGGAAAAGCTAGAAAGGCCTCGGAAATGGACGTTGTAGAGACTAATATCTCTGTTGGCTTGCAGGGATCTAAATTTCCATCATTCCAACCACTTCCTAATATAGCGCGACTCATATCTCACTCAGCGCGCTCAAGCACTTCGTCAGCCACTCGCGCGCATGAGCGCTTTGGTTGCGCATTGGCGCGCGCATCTTCGGTTCCATCGCCCATCCTCTGTCCATCCATTCCATGTCCGTTCGGTTCGTCGGTGTGTATTCCGATTCTATTTTCATTTATCCTGACATATCTCCAGCGCTTATTACCATATTTCATATGTTTTCCGTCATGGACCCTTACATTACATATTATCTCGTATCCGCTTTGCTTCTTGGTTCGCTTTAGCGCTTGACAGTGCTTATCATTACTTAGTATATATACACGCGCCTAAACTGTATAATGACCATCTTTCTGCCTGCACATCGTTGGACTCTAAGTCTAAGTTTCTCTCATATCTTTTAAGTATCTGAAGTACAATACGAGCGCCCGCTGCCGTACATTACTAGAAACTCTGCCAGTTAGTTTTCTGACTCATTAAAAGTTGCTGCGCTCTATCACCCGCACGCGCACACCGCTTCCACTTAGTGCGTGCTTCCGTTATAAGTCGCGCATTGTTGCTTATCGTCACCCACCGTCGCTCATCAGCGCTTCACATCGCTTTCGCTCGCTAGCGCTTCACTCATTGTCGTGCGCCTTACCAGGCTTGACCAAGCGCCCGGTCCAGTGTTTCCCTCCATTTATACACTTAGAGGAACCTTCTCAGTAGCAATCCCCTTGGGCCAACATATATCTCGCTCATCGAGGACTACTTGAGTACATCTCATATCATTATATAACCCCACTTCCCATTCCTCTTCTACAATGGACGATCTTCGGATGACTTGGACAGAAGTGTGTCGAGGAATGTAAGATGTGATTTTGACCAGATACCTGCCCAGCACCAACCCAAGTGTTACACCGCTCTTTTTATCTGAAATACCCATCATCATCATTACTACGCATACTGCTCGCTTGTCTAACAATCACTATCAGTCCTCCCCATAGTTTCCCATAACCTGCAAACCCAATGTCCACTGATCCGCTGACCCAAGAATATCAGATCTGACACTTTGGTGTCAGACATCATAGTTATAACTTTGGACATTGCTTCACACTTCTGGATTATTGACCATCCATCATATCACTAACATTCAGACTGCTTCCAAACAGCAAACTCCTCGGGTCAAATGCACTTGTCTCTGAAGTATAGCAGACTAGGCTGTGCAAGACCACAACATTATATTTGGCTGGGTGCTTACTTTGTGTAGCATCCAGCCATTGTTGTATCCTTACAACGAGTTGGATGCACTCCCAATGAATCCATTCAGAAGTAAATTCTCAAGGTACATTTATCTGCACTAGGTCCAGATTCATGTGTAGGCTTAGTGATATGTGTGGGCCTATGATGTTTGTGATGCCTTGGTATTAATGACTGTGTCCATGAGTGACAATTCACAGTGGAAGAATCGTACAGATCAGCCTAGTAAGTGGAATGTCAGAAATTGATGTCTGAGTCCAGTGTGATGAAGTGGAATTTCATGGCTAGGCTAAAGATGGTGATGTACAAATGTAAGTATCAGGCCCAGACATCAAATTCTAACTAGTCCAATCCTTGCATTTGTATATCACCACCTTTGGCTCAGCCATGAGATTCCACCTCATTGCACTAGGCAAGTGCATCAATTTCTGACATCACACTTAGGCCCAACCGTATAATCTTTTTATTGTTAGTTGTCACTCATGGGCCCAGTCATTAATACAAAGGCATTACAAACATCATGGGCTCACCCATGTCTCTCTTGAGTCAATTTGGGTGCTTAGTGTTGAGCAGTGGTTATAGAATAGCAGAATTTAGACTTGGAGTCAGAGTCAGACGATCTGCAAGATGGTGATGTAAATTTGTTAAGAGATAAAGAATACATGGTGCTATGTAAGTAATTCTCAGTGACTGTTAAGAATGTGATCAAGGGTCAAATCCAAAGGGCTTGGCTTCAGCTCGTGCACTGCACCCCTTACCCGAGTATGTGCCCCTAACTTCAGAAGGCTGTCGAACAATGTCCGAAGGTTACCAGACAATGTCCGGAGGGCGTCGGGCGATGTCCGATGCACGGGAATTCCAGCGGACGTTCGGGAACAAGAGATAAGACCAATCCGGACAAAGTCCAAACTAGAAAGAAAACAGTGGAGGACTACCAAAGGTAGAGGCGGAGGTGACAAGTCTATAGGAATCAATCCTAAGACGAGCGGAGGTCGACGAGAGGGAAACTCAAGTCGGATGGAGGAGGGAATGAGCAGAGTCTAAGATAATATTCAAACTAAAGATGTACATAGATTCTACAGGGTTTATATACTACTGAGGACTTATCGGAGAAACGAGATGCGCAGTCCGAAGCTATACAAAGCTGTGGACGGAGCGTATAGAAAAGTCAAACACTAGTCTATCGGAAAATAGTAAATGAACCCGGAGATTAGAACAGAGGAAAATAAAGGGCGGAAATGAAATGAGGTATGGAAAATGATATAGTCTAACTGGAGTAGGAACGTACAAAGGGATAAGGCACGGAAGTTTAGACGCGGGTCGGATCCGGATGTCCGGAAATGATGTCTATGACAAGTCCAGGTCCGGAACGCGGAATATGAATTCTTTGCCAAGTAATTGTCACTACAGAATTAAAGTATAATTAATTCTAAGTGTGCTCACAGAACATGGAAGCAAGTTGGAAGCGAAGCGAGTATGTAAGTAAGGATTCATGACAAGAAGATACAATATGTTTGTGAGGTTGGATTGGACAATGTAATCATGTGCAACACAAACCATATGGTGGTAGTGCACTGTAGGAAGCTAAGTTGCAAAAATCAGAAACAGAGGCACATATGTCTCACTAAACATGCTCCTACAAGGCAGAGCCAAAGTGCTTGCGAAGGGAGTATATAAATATATGTAACTTGGTGGGAAATGACATGTATGGAGACCACCATATCATAAGTGCATGAATTCACTGAATGCTGAGCTCTGATATTTTTGTAATCACATTAGGAAATGTCAGTGTGTAATTGCATAGAATAAAAATATTACCACTGGCAGGTTTGAAACGCACAAAGTGCAAGAGAAACAGATGTTGACTCAGGCGACAACTCAACTAAGGCTGATAAAGATCAATGTTTGAGATACTGTCTATCAGCAGTGCTGACTGAACTTCTGTTACATTTCCCATAGTATATAAACCTTGTAACATCTCTGTATTTCCTCAGTTCAAATATCATCTTAGATTCTGCTCACTCCTGCCTCTGTTCAACTTGAGTGTCTCCTCTTGTTGTTCTCCAAAAGTCTTAGGATTGATTCCAATTGACTATACATCTCTGCCTCCACCTCTGGTGGTCCTCTGCTGTTGGTTTCTACTCCAGACTTCATCCAAGTAGCCTTATTTCTTGTTTCCAAACGTCTGCTGGAATTCTTAGTAGTTTCATGGAAAAAAAATAAATTTCATCATTGGCAGGTTTCAAACCTGCAAAGTCCAAGAGAAACAGATTTTGACTCTGATAATCACTGGTGATTTCATCTTTAGCGGGTTTTGAACCCACAAACACAGATCGGAAACAGATTTGGATTCTGTTGTAGCAACTGTTTGACTAACACCATTTGAATGCATGTTAAAAGAAAACATTCAAAAGTGAATCTGCAAGGCAAGTCTACCGTTCCCTGTCACTCACGATGTTTTCCCTTAGCTGAACAGATGAATTGAATACAGACTGCGATACAACACTTTCAAAAAAGTGAGAGAAGAGCGACATGATGATGAAAGGTCTCAAATACAGTACACTTCAACCTTATACATAAGTGAATGGTGGCCAGATGGCTCTTTTGAATCTTTTCCTTGAATCCCAGCCTTTACAGATGTGTATTCTTTCTCATTCCCCAGGTCATTAGGATCAAACTTGAAAGTTTGATGTGTAATCTGCTCTTCTTCTTCAACCAAGTCAAGACCTTTGAAGAAATCTGTCTGTGTTCATGATTGGCCCAAGGACTGTGTTCAGATGCACATTCAGTTTTGATCAGCACTACAATCACACCGCTGGCATCACTTTCCTGACTCTCTTAAGCAGTGAGTGCTTTTGGACAGCATGATTTTTTCTCAGAGCGCATCAACAAAGCCTTGTGGATCAAAGATGGAAAATACATTTGTACCGAGTGGCAGCGGGATGAAAGCTATACAACCCCAAAGCATGATTTGAGGCATTTGTGCTCAGGATGCGGAGCCACATCACATGGAGCCTAGAGATGTTCTTGGACACAAAAAAGTGCATCCACAAACACCATATAAAGCGGGTGTTTGAGAGCGCAAGCTACAATGTGAAAGTACACATGAGTCAATGTCAAGGTGTGATTTCATAAAATAAAAATGTTATCACTGGCAGATTTCAAACCTGCGCAGTCCAAGAGAAACAGATTTTGACTCTGATGATCACTTGACAATTTCATCTTTAGCAGGTTTTGAACCCACACAGACAGATTTGGATTCTGTTGCATCAACTGCTTGGCTAAGACCAGTTAGATGCACTCCTAACGAATTCATTCAGAAAGTGGATCCTTGATGTACATTTATCTGCATTTTGTCAGCTCTAACATTAATTTCTAACATTCTCTTTGAGTCCAATCATATGTGATCCTTCATGATATTGAAAGAGCTGCCTTTAGGATTCACTTGTGAATGGGTCCATTGGAAGTGCATCTCACTGGTCTTAGCCAAGCAGTTGATATGACAGAATCTAAATCTGTCTGCGTGGGTTCAAAACCTGCTAAAGATGAAATTATCAAGTGATCACCAGAGTCAAAATCTGTTTCTCTTGAAATGTGCGGGTTTGAAACCTGCCGACAATGAAATTTATTTTCTATGAAAACACATCTTGACATTGTCTCATGAATTATTTTCTCAACAACTCATCTCAACTGATGTTGGCCATGTCATTGCTGCAATAGATTCAAAATCTGTTTCCATTGAAGTCTACAGGTTTGAAACCCGTAGAGTGACACATTTTTTGTATTAGAACATGTCTTGGATATCTGCCCATAGACAGCATTTCAAATGTTGATCTTCATCGGTCTTAGTCAAGTTGTCACCAGAATTTTTAAATGAATTTTTGAGAAAACTATTCGTGAGGAAATGTTATTATTGGCAGGTTTCAAACCTGCACAGTGCAAGAGAAACCAATTTTGACTCTGGTGACAACTCAACTAAGACTGATGAAGATCAGTGTCCGGGAGACTGTCTATGATTCAATATTCAAGGCATGTTCTAATAGAAAAAATGCAGCATTCAATGGGTTTCAGACTGTCAAGGTGCATTTTCATAAAATAAAAATGTTATCATCAGCAGGTTTCAAACCTGCGCTATCCAAGAGAAACAGATTTTGACTCTGATGATCACTTGACAATTTCATCTTTAGCAGGTTTTGAACCCACGCAAACAGATTTAGATTCTGTTGTATCAACTGCTTGGCTAAGACCAGTTAGATTCACTTGCAATGAACCCATTCAAAAGTGAGTACTCAAGGTACATTTATCTGCATTTTATCAGCTCTTTCAATAGCATGGTCGGTGTTGATTTTTTATCCTACTCTTATTGCAAAAGACACAGACTTCCTGCTGGAGCTCTTGACTTTGAGACCTGTTTATTTAACAATTTCCCTGAAAAAGTGCTGATGGAAGACCACCATGGTGGCTCCATGAGTGAAAACTGACAATGAAAGGATCACACAGTGTATTTTTGACACAGAGTTTAATATATGACCCTAATAACCTGGGAAACTAGGAAAAATACAAATCCATTAAGGCTGAGATTCTTTATTGTGCTTATTCAAGTGATTGCCAGAGTCAAAATATATTTCTCTTGAACTAAGCAGGTTTGTAATCTGTATAATGATGTGCCTTTTGCGTCAACTCGTGATTCATCACATTCCACCATGCAAATATTCAAGACATGTTCTTAGAGAAAAAATGCGACATTCGACAAGTTTCAAACTTGTTGCACTCTGATGGAAACAGATTTTGATTCTGTTATGACAGCCACTTAGCTAAACACAGCTGTGATCAGCTTGCAAGCAAACTGACCATGAGCAAATTTTTCAAGGTGCGTTTTCATAGAAAACAAAATTTATCACTGGCAGGTTTCAAACCTGCGCAGTCCAAGAGAAACAGATTTTGACTCTAATGATCACTTGGCAAATTCATCTTTAGCAGGTTTTGAACCCACGCAGACAGATTTAGATTCTGTTGTATCAACTGCTTGGATAAGACCAGTTGGATGCACTCCCAATGAACCCATTCAGAAGCGACTTACATACTTTTGCCTATTTGCCTCGCTTCCGACTTGCTTCTGCGCACTGAGAACGCACTTAGAATTACTTACATAGAACCATGCATCTTTTGACTCTGAACAACTTTCCACCACCATCTTGCACATTGTGGGACTCAAAGTCTAAAATACGCTATTTGACGCTGAGCGCTTGAAAGCATCTAAGCGCAGAATGTCGCACTATTGTCTAAATACTTCTGCTTTATCTCAGAACTTCTTCAGGTCATTAGAATCAAACTGGAAAGTTTGATGTGTAATCTGCTCTTTTTCTTCAACCAAGTCAAGACCTTTAAAGAGAATTAAATTGTTCTTGTACTCATCATTCCAAGTTTGCATCAAGACTTTGGTCATACATTGAACTTTTGTGCCTTGAGGTTTCACTTCTGAATGAGTTCATTGGAAGTGCATCTCACTGGTCTTAGCCAAGCAGTTGATACAACAGAATCTAAATCTGTCTGTGTGGGTTCAAAACCTACCAAATGTTAAATAGTCAAGTGATTGCCAGAGTCAAAATCTGTTTCTCTTGAACCATACAGGTTTGAAACCTGCCAAGGATAATTCTCATTTTCTATAAAAATGCACCTTGATATATGCTCATGGTCGGTTTGCTTAAAAGCTCATCAGAGTTGTGTTTAGCCAAGTGGTTGTCATCACAGAATCAAAATCTGTTTCCATTGGAATGCAACAGGTTTGAAACCTGTTGAATGTTGCATTTTTTTCTATTAGAACGTGTCTTGAATATTTATTTCCTCATAGACGGCATCTCAGACACTGATCTATATGTTGTTTTTCCTGTTAGAACACACCTCGAAATGGACAAATGTGTACTTTCCTGAGAGCACCATCTCACTGGTTGTGTGATTTCATAAAATAAAAATGTTATCATTGGCGGGTTTCAAACCTGCGCAGTCCAAGAGAAACAGATTTTGACTCTGATAATCACTTGCAATTTCATCTTTAACAGGTTTTGAACCCACGCAGACAGATTTAGATTCTGTCGTATCAACTGCTTGGCTAAGACGAGTTAGATGCACTACCAATGAGCCCATTCAAAAGTGAATCCTTAAGGTACGTTTGACTGCATTTTGTCAGGTTTAGTATTAGTTTCCAATATCCTCCTTGAGTCCAATCATGTGTGATCCTTCCATTGTCGGTTTTCACTCATGACCCAGCTGTTAATATCCCAAGACATCACAAACATCATCGGCCCACTATGGCGGTCTGTCATCAGCACTTTTTTGGAGCAATTGCTAGATAAACAGGTCTTGAAGTCAAGAGCCCCAGAAGAAGTCTGATGTCTTTTGCAATAAGAGTAAAATCAATAAAAATCAATCATAGCAACCATACTATTGAAAGATCTGCCTTGACTTTTTATTGGGTTCATTGCAAGTGCATTCAACTGGTATTAGCCAAGCCGTCGATATGACAGAATATAAATCTGTCTGCGTGGGTTCAAAACCTGCTAAAGATGAATTTGCCAAGTGATCATCAGAGTCAAAATCTGTTTCTCTTGGACTGTGCAGGTTCAAAACCTGTCAATGGTGAATTTTATTTTCTACAAAAACATACCTGGTTTTCTGAGAAACTCATCTTAAATTATCTTAGCCATGTCATTGCCATGACTCTGGTCTGCATGCTTTTTGAACTCTACACACTCTGAAGGTCTGTCTTTGTTGATCCTGAATCCCTCTGAGTAATCATTTGCCCATGGACATTTTCTATATCTATTTCTGTTAAACCAAGCAGGCTTAAAACCTGTATAATAACATGGTTTTTCTTTTGCCATTAGAACTTGCCTTGAATGCAAGCTCATGAGTCATTGCATCCCACCATTTTGTGTGGTGGTCAAATGCAGATAAATGTGCCTTGAGGGCTCACTTCTGATTGAGTCCATTGGAAGTGCATATCACTGGTCTTAGCCAAGCAGTCATTACAACAGAATCTAAATCTGTCTGTGTGGGTTCAAAACCTACCAAATGTTAAATAGCCAAGTGATCGCCAGAGTCAAAATCTGTTTCTCTTGGACCGTGCAGGTTTGAAATCTGCCAATGATAAGATTCATTTTCTATGAAAACACACATTGAAATTTGCTTATGGTCGGTTTGTTTGCAAGATGATCAAAGTTGTGTTTAGCCATGTGGCTGTCATGACAGAGTCAAAATCTGTTTATATTGCAGTGCAACAAGTTCAAAACCTGTTGAACATCACATTTTTTCTATAAGCACACGGCTTTCATATTTGCTCACAGACAGTATCTCAGACATTGATCTTTTTTCATGCAAGCTTGCGCACCTGAGGAATCAGTTGAATTCAATAGTGAGTTTTCTTTTCTTGCATGCACTTACCTTGACAAGCACTAACTTGACTGCTTGAAATATGCTGAGTGATACATGTTTTTGACCTGCTCAGTCCAGGAAAATCAGATTGTGACTTTTATAACTCCTGAACTAGGACTGATTGCAAACCTGTAGGCTTTGATTGAAACATATTTTGAATATATTGTGGTAATGATGTGGAAAAGAGCATTTATGATGGGTTTTGAAGAAAACTATCCATGAGGAAATATCAGGGTTTAATTTCATAGAATAAAAATATCATCATCGGCGGGTTGATTGACAACTGACAATGGAAGGATTGCACATGGTTGGGCTCAAGGGGGATGTTAGAAATTAATGTTAAAACTGACAAAATGCAGGATAAATGTACCTTAAAGATTCACTTCTGAATGAATTCATTGGGAGCGCATCTAACTGGTCTTAGCCAAGCAGTTAATGCGACAGAATCCAAATCTGTCTGTGCAGGTTCAAAACCTGTCAAAGATGAAATTGCAAGTGATCATCAGAGTCAAAATCTGTTTCTCTTGACTTGGTAGGTTTGAAACCTGCCAATGATAAAATTTTTATTTTATGAAATCACACCCTGTCCCATATCAAGCACTGCATTTTTGTGCCCGCCCTACATTACATGTCCATCTATTGTCCAATCCAATACTGCTAATATATTTTCATCATTTTATTTTTATGTCGTGCTGAAGGGTACACCCAGCTATAGACCGCAATGTATAGATGCAAGAGAAGCATTCTCGCTACATTCTGCTGCAAAACTAGTGCAAAGCAGTAACACCTGGGCTGCATTGAAAAAGATAAAACAGACACAAATGATATCACTTTGATGAATACTTCAAAATGTCTAACTGTCCCTATTGTCTTGCACTTGGGTCTCTGAGAATCTATGCACTGCAAAATATTTTGCAAGCAGGTTTTGAACCTGCATGGTTTGAAAGAAACAGATTTTGACTCTGTTGCAACATCTACTTGGCTAAGACCAGTGATATGAAGCTCTCAGGAAAGTACACATGAGTCGATGTCAAGGTGCGATTTCATAGAATAAAAATGTTATCATTGGCAGGTTTTAAACTCGCACATTTCAAGAGAAACAGATTTTGACTCTGGTAATCACTTGGCAATCTGATCCTTGGTAGGTTTTGAACCCACACAGACAGATTTAGATTTCATCACATCAACTGCTTGACTAAGACTGGTGAGATGCACTTCTAATGAACTCATTCAGAAGTGAATCATCAAGGCACATTTATCTGCATTTTGTCAGTTCTTTCAATAGCATGGTCGCTGTTTATTCTTTTATTCTCGATGCAAACTCAAAAGGATAAGCACAAGAGCAATTTAATTCTCTCCAAAGGTCTTGACTTGGTTGAAGAAGAAGAGCAGATTACACATCAAACTTTCAAGTTTGATCCCAATGACCTGGGTAATGAGGAAGAAATACGCATCTGTAAAGGCTGAGATTCAAGGCAAAAATTCAAAAGAGCCATCTGACCACTATTTGCTCATGTGTAAGGTCGAGGTGCACTGTGTTTGAGATTTTTTTATTATCATCATGTTGCTCTTCTCTTGCTTTTGAAAGTGCTGTATTGCAGTCTATATTTAATTCATCTGTTCAGCTGAGGGAAAACATCGTGAGTGACAGAGAACGGTGGACTTGCCTTGCGAATTCACTTCTGAATGTTTTCTTTAAAGATGCTTCTAACTGTTCTTAGCCAAGCAGTTGATACGACAGAATCCAAATCTGTCTGCGTGGGTTCAAAACCTGCTAAAGATGAAATTGTCAAGTGATCATCAGAGTCAAAATCTGTTTCTCCTGGACCGTGCAGGTTTAAAACCTGCCAATGATAAATTTCATTTTTTATGAAACCACACCTTTACATATGCTCATGGTCGGCTTGCTTACAAGCTCGTCAGAGTTGTGTTCAGCCAAGTGAGTGGTTGTAGTTTCCAAAACTATACAGATGTCCAGTCTGACTTTTCTTCTTGGTTCTTCTGTCAACTTCTTGATTATTATATTCCAATGGCTACTATCTATGACTCATAATGACGAACCATACAGTGGTAGTGCACTGTAGAAAGCTAAGTTACAAAAACCAGAAACAGAGGCACATATGCCTCACTGAACATGCTTCTACAAGGCACATATCATTCATGACAAAATGTCAAGGTGTGATTTCATGAAATCAAAATGCTATGACTGGCAGGTTTCAAACCTGCGCAGTCCAAGAGAAACAGATTTTGACTCTGATGATCACTTGACAATTTTATCTTTAGCAGGTTTTGAACCCACGCAGACAGATTTGGATTCTATCACATCAACTGCTTGGCTAAGACCAGTCAGATGCACTTCTAATGAATCCAGTCAGAAGTGAATCTTCAATGTATATGTCAAGGTGCATTTTCATCAAATAAAAATGTTATCATCAGCAGGTTTCAAACCTGCACTGTCCAAGAGAAACAGATTCTGACTCTGGTGATCACTTGAAAATTTCATCTTTAGCAGGTTTTGAACCCACGCAGACAGATTTAGATTCTGTTATATTGACTGCTCGACTAAGACCAGTGTGATTCACTTCCACTGAACTCATTCAGAAGTGAACCCTCAAGCCACATTTATCTGCATTTTGTCAGTTCTTAAATCACATGGTCACTGTTGATTCTTTTATCCTGCTTTTATTGCAAAAGACATCAGACTTCTTCTGGGACTCTTGACCTCAAGACCTGTTTTTCTAGCAATTGCTCTGAAAAAGTGCAGATGGCAGACCACCACGGTGTAGAGACTAACATCTCTGTGGCCTCATAGAGGTCTAATTCCCCAATGTTCCAATCACCTTCCAAGTACAGCGCAACTCATATCTCATTTTCGCGCTCTTGGCACTTCATCAGCTGCCTGCACATACAAGCACTTCTGATGCGCATCAGCACACGCATCCTCGGTTCCATCACTTGTCCTCCATCTATTCATTCCATGTCTGTTCAGTTCGTCAGTGCGTATTCTTATCATATTTCCATTTATTCTGATATATCTCTGGCGCTTGTGTATGTTGTATTATGGACCCTTATATTACATGCTATCACGTACTCGCTTTGCTTTAGCACTACTTGGATAGAGTATATATACTCCCATCTTTCTGTATGATGATTATCTTTTTCTCCCCCATATCATTGGAGTCTAAGTCAAAATTCCCCATAATAAACCACTGACCGATACTAAGCACCTGAATATATACATATATATATATATGAGCGCCAGTCGTGCATCTCACTAGAACGTCTGTTTACTTGTCTTCCAACTCAGTTAGAGTTGCTGCACTCCAACCATCTAATGAGCGCTGTCGCACTTCATTGCTCAGCAGTGCTTCACAGTGCTCTCGCTCTTTCACATGCCTTACTAGGCTTGACTAAGCGCCTGGTTCAGTGTTTTCCCTCCATTATATACATAGAGGAACCTTCTCAGTAGCAATCCCCTTGGGCCGACATTAGCTCATGCACCTCATATGACCCATTTACCTATCCTTCACATTTCTCATCTACAATAGTAAGTCCATGAGTGAAACCTGACAATGAAATGATCACACAGTGTATTTTTGACACAGAGTTCAATATATGACCAAAGTTGTGATGCAAACTCAGAAGGATGAGTACAATAAGAATATAATTCTTTTTAAAGGTCTTGAGAAGAAAAAGAGCAGATTACACATCAAACTTTCAAGTTTGATCCTAATAACCTGCGGAATTAGGAAAAATACAAATATATTAAGGCTGAGATTTTTTATTGTGCTTATTCAAGTGATTGCCAGAGTCAACATATATGTCTCTTGAACTAAGCAGGTTTGTAATCTGTGTGATGATATGTCTTTTGCATCAACTTATGATTCATCATATTCCACCATTTTGGATTTTATAGAATAAAAATGTTGTTATTGGATCAATGAAGATCAATGTCTGAGATGCTGTCTATGAGCAAATATTCAGGACACATTCTTAGAGAAAAAATGTGACATTCAACAAGTTTCAAACTTGTTGCACTCTGATGGAAACAGATTTTGATTCTGTTATGACAGCCACTTAGCTAAACACAACTGTGATCAGCTTGCAAGCAAACTGGCCACAAGCAAATTTTAAGGTGTGTTTTCATAGAAAATAAAATTTATCACTCAGTGGCAGGTTTCAAACCTACATAGTCCAAGAGAAATGGATTTTGACCACTTGGCAAATTCATCTTTAGCAGGTTTTTTGAACCCACACAGACAGATTTAGATTTTGTTGTATCAACTGCTTGGCCAAGACCAGTTAGATGAGCTGCCAATGAACTCATTCAGAAGCGACTTACATATTTTTTTGCATATTTGCTGCACTTCTGACTTGCTTCTGCGCACTGAGAACACACTTAGAATTTGTCGAGAAGTGGTTATAGCATGGTGGAATTTAGACTTAGAGTTGAATGATCTGCAGGATGGTAGTGGAAACTTGTTAAGAGGTAAATAATACATGGTGCTATGTAAGTAATTCTCATTGCGATCTCAGAGCATGGAAGCAAGTCAGAAGTGAAGCAAATATGTAAGTAAGTGTCCATGACATAAAGATGCAATATGTTTGCGCATAGTGCCAGAGATGTTGTCAGAATACATGGGAATAGAATGGCAATATGCACTGACAAACCAAAACATGCATGGAATGGACAGAAAGAGGACAAGTGATCGAGCTGAAGGTGCACACACTGATGCGCAACAAAAGTGCTTGTGCTACTAAGTGCGCGCTGAAGCACCAAGTGCGCCAAATGAAATACAACACAGGTCACACTGTGCTATGGAAGTGCATAGAATGATGTGAGTCTCTACAATGCAACCGAACATGTTGTAAAGTATTGATTGTATTGCCATTTGGTCTTGTATAGAAATGGACAATAATATATAAAGCTGGGACAGTGGGCGCAGTTGCAGTAGGTTTTGTGTTGTATAGATTTGACCTACAAAGTACAAGATAAACAGATTTTTACTTTGGTGACAGTGTGAAGAAGTAATAATAGCTGGCTGGCAAGAAAGCTAGAGCACCAATGAAATCCTACTGAGTGCGGGTGTGCTATATCGACCCAAGAGGATTGCTATGAAGCACTTCCTTCAAGTAAAATGTGAAGGGAGCAAATGCAAAATGGAAGAGAATGAATGTGAATCCCGCTGGTGCAAGCAAAGGCGAGACCGCAGGTCCAGTAAAAGTGCAATGAGAAATGAACAAAAGCAAGAGGTTTTCAGGTAAGGAGTGGCGGGCACTAGGTAAAGTGTGGTTCCACGGATAGCAGCTAGGCATAGACAAGGTTTAGGGCCGAGGTATAACTAAGTATAGAATGCTAAGTTGGAACCCGAGAGTGGTTTGGATCCATGCAGAGCCTATGTAAGGAAACTTAGAGGCGCATTCTCAGAGTGGTCAAGAATATGCAGGTTCAAGGTGAGGATGAACAAAGCCTGTCAATTGCACAAGGTACTAAGAACATCTAAGGTGACTTTGCAGAATATAGGTAGCGTCCAAGGGAAGGGAAGTCCTGTACTGTATGTAGCGCGCAAGATTTTATCCTAGTGCATAAGTGTCTGGCACCCATAGGTGAGAACTGTAGCAATGTAAATGAGGCAGATAAGTAATATGTAATGAGAACACGCGCAGAACGAAATATGCGGATACATGTAAGCCTTGCTATCATTAGTGAACATGAGAGAGAAAATGAACATGCACCAGTGGAGGTAGGTGGACATGAAAAGGACATGGACAGATAGTATGGAAAAGCAGATCCGAGTGCGGATGAGTGCTGGATGAGTATCGGCTGAGATGGACTTGTTGCTAGAGAGGGTGGAAATGATGTAGACCTCATAACTTCCTATAGGTCCTGACACAAGTGTAAGGATTACCTATCCGCTACCCGCCGACCAAAGCTTCAAAATAAAAACTAGAACTATGATTCTATTATTCCACATGACACACTGACGCAAAGAAGCATCATGCTTCGCGTCCATGTCACATGGATACATTCCTCTTATTTCACCTTTCATCATTGTTTCAACCTGCATACTCGCTACCTGGACTTATCCCTGGCTTCAAACGACCCTCAGACCCTTTCCTTTTGTCATGCTTTCTCCATTTTCACTTCACTGTACCAAAATCTGTCAAATATCGCTACGAAACTCTTGTCACTTCAATGAAACCAAAGTCATTTTTACTGCCACTCATTCAGTTTCTCGTACTCCTTTCCTTGCTCGCTCTAGATACCTGTCAAGCTCAATGCCACTCCCTTCAGTGTCCGTTTTCACCTAATCATTGGCCGATTCGTACCCGAGGACCCTTACGGTTTGCAACTATATCTACCCATGTATATTTTGATACCTACAGTGAATTCCTACCTTGAGATCCCCGCTCCAAGCAAAACATTCAAAAATGACCTCAAAAGACTTCCCTTCTAACCTTGTTCTCATTGCTTCGTGTCTCCGTTGACATGTCTTAAAAACTCTGTCCCATTTGTTCTCACTTTTCCCATCGAACTAAAACCAGCCTTACACAAGTATCAAAAGACACTCGTTCCTGCCCAGCATGGGTCCAAGCGTCACAACGGCTTGACTAAGGCTAATGAAGATCAGTGTCTGAGATACTGTCTATGAATAAATATTCAAGGCATGTTCTTATGAAAAAAATGCGACATTCAATGGGTTTTAAACCTGTTGCACTCCAACAGAAACAGATGTCTATTATGTCAGGATGACCACTTGGCTAAACACAACTCTGATGAGCTTGTAAGCAAACTGACCATGAGCATATGTTAAGGTGTGCTTTCATCAAAAAAAAAACAAATTTTATCATTGACAGGTTTGAAACCTGCATGATCTAAGAGAAACAGATTTTGACTCTGATAATTATTGGGAATTTCATCTTTAGCGGGTTTTGAACCCACACACATGAGTTTGAAACAGATTTGAATTCTGTTGCAGCAACTGTTTGACTAACACCAGTTAGATGCATCTTTAAAAGACCATCAAGAAGTGAATCTGCAAGGCAAGCCTACCATTATCTGTTACTTGTAATGTTTTCCCTCAGTTAAATAGATGAATTGAACACAGAATGTGATACAGCACTTTCAAAAAGTGAGAGAAGAGCAATAAGATGATGAAAGGTCTCAAATATAGCTTGAATCTTTGCCTCGATAGATGTGTATTCTTTGTTAAGGTCGTACTCTCGTAGGATCGGATCCGAAGGACTTTGGCCTCAGCTCGTACGCTGTGCCCCTTTCCCAAGTACTGTCCCTTATTTCAAAGTACTAACGATAATGTGTCCGAAGGTCCGGACGGGTCTCGTAGTATATCCGGAAGTCTTCCGGATATCGGAAACACGTATAAGGCTAATCCGGACGTATCCGAACTAGAAACTAACAGAGTAAAGACTACCCGAAGGTAGAGCCGAAGATATAGACTATCGGAATCTATCCAAAGTCTCGGAGGGTGACAAGAGTAAGGAGGACTCAAGTCCGGAGGACAGAAAGAGGACAAACTAAGATGATATTCGAACTGAGGTACTACAGGACATATACACGAGTTTATATACTAGTAGGCATAACGAAAAGATCAGTAAGCAGTATCCGAGGCTATGTAGAAAGCATATGCAAAGGTTAACAATCGCAAGTCGGAAATGAACATAGGTAAATGGATCAGTAATCATACCGGTAATAGATATAGCCGAAACAACGGAGAGAAGGAAATACCGAATAGGCTGTGTTTAATGTTATATGAACAGGAAATGAAATAGGAAGCTTATCTATATCGGAACGGAAGCGGATCTATGCATCGGACCGGATCGGATCTAAGGGTCCGAAGTCCAGAAGAGAAGCGTGGATATTATGGGATATGACATTCTTCCTCATTCCGCAGGTCATCAGAATCAAACTTGACGTGTAATCTGGTCTATCTCTTCAACCAAGTTGAGACCTTTGGAGAGAATTAAATTGTTTTTGTACTTATCATTCCGAGTTTGCATCAAGGATACTTGCATTTGCCTCTGGTAATTCTTTAGCAAAAAAGATTCCTAATTTGTGCATGAAACCAACAGCAATATCAATCAAGCTTGAGATCATCACCGGTAGATGAGATAAAAGAAGTAGAGATGTATATTTTACATAAATAAATATTTGGGCCTGGTTGGATGAGATAGAATTTGATGTCTGAGCCTGAGGAGGCCCAACCCTTGCATTCATACATCATTGCCTTCATCCCAGCCATGATATTTCAACATCTCTCTCATCTGTGATCCTTCCACTGTTACTTGTACCTTGCGGCTCAGACGTTAATACTAAAACATCACAAACATTATGGGCCCACCGTGGTGGTCTGCCATCTGCACTTTTTCAGAGCAATTGCTAGAAAAACAGGTCTTGAGGTCAAGAGTCCCAGAAGAAGTCTGATGTCTTTTGCAATAAAAGCAGGATAAAAGAATCAACAGTGACCATGTGATTTAAGAACTGACAAAATGCAGATAAATGTGGCTTGAGGGTTCACTTCTGAATGAGTTCAGTGGAAGTGAATCACACTGGTCTTAGTCGAGCAGTCGATATAACAGAATCTAAATCTGTCTGCGTGGGTTCAAAACCTGCTAAAGATGAAATTTTCAAGTGATCACCAGAGTCAAAATCTGTTTCTCTTGGACAGTGCAGGTTTGAAACCTGCTGATGATAACATTTTTATTTGATGAAAATGCACCTTGACATATACATTGAAGATTCACTTCTGACTGGATTCATTAGAAGTGCATCTGACTGGTCTTAGCCAAGCAGTTGATGTGACAGAATCCAAATCTGTCTGCGTGGGTTCAAAACCTGCTAAAGATAAAATTGTCAAGTGATCATCAGAGTCAAAATCTGTTTCTCTTGGACTGCGCAGGTTTGAAACCTGCCAGTCATAGCATTTTGATTTCATGAAATCACACCTTGACATTTTGTCATGAATGATATGTGCCTTGTAGAAGCATGTTCAGTGAGGCATATGTGCCTCTGTTTCTGGTTTTTGTAACTTAGCTTTCTACAGTGCACTACCACTGTATGGTTCGTCATTATGAGTCATAGATAGTAGCCATTGGAATATAATAATCAAGAAGTTGACAGAAGAACCAAGAAGAAAAGTCAGACTGGACATCTGTATAGTTTTGGAAACTACAACCACTCACTTGGCTGAATACAACTCTGATGAGCTTGTAAGCAAGCCGACCATGAGCATATGTAAAGGTGTGGTTTCATAAAAAATGAAATTTATCATTGGCAGGTTTCAAACCTGCACGGTCCAGGAGAAACAGATTTTGACTCTGATGATCACTTGACAATTTCATCTTTAGCAGGTTTTGAACCCACGCAGACAGATTTGGATTCTGTCGTATCAACTGCTTAGCTAAGAACAGTTACAAGCATCTTTAAAGAAAACATTCAGAAGTGAATTTGCAAGGCAAGTCCACCGTTCTCTGTCACTCACGATGTTTTCCCTCAGCTGAACAGATGAATTAAATATAGACTGCAATACAGCACTTTCAAAAGCAAGAGAAGAGCAACATGATGATAATAAAAAAATCTCAAACACAGTGCACCTCGACCTTACACATGAGCAAATAGTGGTCAGATGGCTCTTTTGAATTTTTGCCTTGAATCTCAGCCTTTACAGATGCATATTTCTTCCTCATTACCCAGGTCATTGGGATCAAACTTGAAAGTTTGATGTGTAATCTGCTCTTCTTCTTCAACCAAGTCAAGACCTTTGGAGAGAATTAAATTGCTCTTGTGCTTATCATTTTGAGTTTGCATCAAGAATAAAAGAATAAACAGCGACCATGCTATTGAAAGAACTGACAAAATGCAGATAAATGTGCCTTGATGATTCACTTCTGAATGAGTTCATTAGAAGTGCATCTCACCAGTCTTAGTCAAGCAGTTGATGTGATGGAATCTAAATCTGTCTGTGTGGGTTCAAAACCTACCAAGGATCAAATTGCCAAGTGATTACCAGAGTCAAAATCTGTTTCTCTTGAAATGTGTGAGTTTAAAACCTGCCAATGATAACATTTTTATTCTATGAAATCGCACCTTGACATCGACTCATGTGTACTTTCCTGAGAGCTTCATATCACTGGTCTTAGCCAAGTAGATGTTGCAACAGAGTCAAAATCTGTTTCTTTCAAACTATGCAGGTTCAAAACCTGCTTGCAAAATATTTTGCAGTGCATAGATTCTCAGAGACCCAAGTGCAAGAAAATAGGGACAGTTAGACATTTTGAAGTAGTCATCAAAGTGATATCATTTGTGTCTGTTTTATCTTTTTCAATGCAGCCCAGGTGTTACTGCTTTGCACTAGTTTTGCAGCAGAATGTAGCGAGAATGCTTCTCTTGCATCTATACATTGTGGTCTGTAGCTGGGTGTACCCTTCAGCACGACATAAAAATAAAATGATGAAAATATATTAGCAGTATTGGATTGGACAATAGATGGACATGTAATGTAGGGCGGGCACAAAAATGCAGTGCTTGATATGGGACAGGGTGTGATTTCATAAAATAAAAATTTCATCATTGGCAGGTTTCAAACCTACCAAGTCAAGAGAAACAGATTTTGACTCTGATGATCACTTGCAATTTCATCTTTGACAGGTTTTGAACCTGCACAGACAGATTTGGATTCTGTCGCATTAACTGCTTGGCTAAGACCAGTTAGATGCGCTCCCAATGAATCCATTCAGAAGTGAATCTTTAAGGTACATTTATCCTGCATTTTGTCAGTTTTAACATTAATTTCTAACATCCCCCTTGAGCCCAACCATGTGCAATCCTTCCATTGTCAGTTGTCAATCAACCCGCCAATGATGATATTTTTATTCTATGAAATTAAACCCTGATATTTCCTCATGGATAGTTTTCTTCAAAACTCATCATAAATGCTCTTTTCCACATCATTACCACAATAGATTCAAAATATGTTTCAATCAAAGCCTACAGGTTTGCAATCAGTCCTAATTCAGGAGTTATAAAAGTCACAATCTGATTTTCCTGGACTGAGCAGGTCAAAAACATGTATCACTCAGCATATTTCAAGCAGTCAAGTTAGTGCTTGTCAAGGTAAGTGCATGCAAGAAAAGAAAACTCACTATTGAATTCAACTGATTCCTCAGGTGCGCAAGCTTGCATGAAAAAAGATCAATGTCTGAGATACTGTCTGTGAGCAAATATGAAAGCCGTGTGCTTATAGAAAAAATGTGATGTTCAATAGGTTTTGAACTTGTTGCACTGCAATATAAACAGATTTTGACTCTGTCATAACAGCCACATGGCTAAACACAACTTTGATCATCATGCAAACAAACCGACAATAAGCAAATTTCAAGGTGTGTTTTCATAGAAAATGAATCTTATCATTGGCAGATTTCAAACCTGCACGGTCCAAGAGAAACAGATTTTGACTCTGGCGATCACTTGGCTATTTAACATTTGGTAGGTTTTGAACCCACACAGACAGATTTAGATTCTGTTGTAATGACTGCTTGGCTAAGACCAGTGATATGCACTTCCAATGGACTCAATCAGAAGTGAGCCCTCAAGGCACATTTATCTGCATTTGACCACCACACAAAATGGTGGGATGCAATGACTCATGAGCTTGCATTCAAGGCAAGTTCTAATGGCAAAAGAAAAACCATGTTATTATACAGGTTTTAAGCCTGCTTGGTTTAACAGAAATAGATATAGAAAATGTCCATGGGCAAATGATTACTCAGAGGGATTCAGGATCAACAAAGACAGACCTTCAGAGTGTGTAGAGTTCAAAAAGCATGCAGACCAGAGTCATGGCAATGACATGGCTAAGATAATTTAAGATGAGTTTCTCAGAAAACCAGGTATGTTTTTGTAGAAAATAAAATTCATCATTGACAGGTTTTGAACCTGCACAGTCCAAGAGAAACAGATTTTGACTCTGATGATCACTTGGCAAATTCATCTTTAGCAGGTTTTGAACCCACGCAGACAGATTTATATTCTGTCATATCGACTGCTTGGCTAACACCACTTTGGAGTCTTAAGGTAACACCCTTAGTATAAGCCCACTAGGAATCAACTCTTTACACCGCTGACCCAAGATTACTACCAGAAGTTTGACGACAAGCCTGTGTATGTTCTCGCGCTCGGTAAATGATTTTTACTTGCACATCTACATAGTATCGCTGACACTGTATTTAGTTCTCCACCCTTATTACAAGCTGGCATACATCAAGATGCAGTGGGGTGGGCCAGAAGAGCAGGCGAAGGAGCGTGCTGCCGGAAATCCAAACACTATTGATTGGTACAATGAGGCCCTACAAGTCGTCGAGGCAGCCATGCAAGAATATTCCCAACGTGCTAAACCAACAACTCCATCAGCGTCTCTGGGTTCTTCCACTGGCGGCATCTCTCGTGACACTGCTAGTGTTGAATCAGAATATGACCGTCATCGTCGTGAGCTGGTGGAGAAGGCCAGCCACCAATATCATTCAGACTGGCGTGCCAAACTTCGGCGTTATCTCGCTGACATGCCTGACAATGTCTCAAAGGATACAAATATCATTGAGTGGTGGTCGGTATGTATCGATTACAATCTGTTGTGCATCATACTAACATAATAATAATTTAATTCAGAAGAATGCCACTATCTACCCTATCCTTGCCTGCATCGCAATGGATGTCTGCGCTGTCCCTGCATCTTTGGTGCCTTGTGAACACATATTCTCGGGTGGCAGGCAGACTGCGACTGACAGGCGCTCCTGACTAGGCGCTGAGCGGTTTGAACAACTCCAAATCCTTAAATTTTGGTGGCGAAGTTCAGTCATTGATCACATTGCTACAAATTCGGCTGTCACTGACGAAGTTTTACTTGATGAGTATGTTGAATTGCTTCAACTCGATACTGCAATGTCCGAAGATGATTGCAACGAGGTTGATGTAGTCATAGACTGAGTATTATGTCATGTTTTAGCTATACAGTGTATATACAAGTGTGCCCTGCCTGTAGGCAACCGGTTTGAAAAAGACCGGTTGCAGTCGGTTCAAAGTCGGTCTTTTTTCTTTGGTATAATGAGGCAACCGCAACCCTTGAAGTTTTGTTGGTGACAAGACTGCAACCGCGGTCCGGTTCAAAAAAAGTCCGGTGTAGAGACTCGTGCGTCTCATGGTATGATATGATAGTTTTCACCAGGGAGTACATAGCACGAACTTGTAGTGTCACTCTGTGCGCTACCCGCAGCTATCCCTATATGAGGCGCAGCTTTCCCGTGCAACGCGCGCCATGTGCGCATAACTTCCCACACTTCGTGATGTATACGCACACGTGCGTTCCCGCGCTTGAGCGCCCTATAGCGCCAGCCATCTAGAAGCATCCATTCACTGTCCACCAAGCCCTCTAGTGCGTATATTTCCATTTCTTTTATTAGCATATCATTCCACCTTTATTTTTATCATGGTTTCTCACTCATATATATCCTTACATACCTACTCGGTAGCGCTTCGGCTCCGCATGACCGCGCTTAGGCGCGCTATATAAGCGCCAGCAGTACATACTATTACTCACTTACTTTACCTCCCATTTACCTATTACTACTTACTTACTACTTAGCAGAACATAGTAGAACTCTATTTGTCTACACTTTGCACCTCTCTTCTCTTATATTGCTTTATATCATCACTTAAGCTTAGTCTCTTGTTTCCGCATACGCGTGCGCACACTTTCCCGTGCTTCGCGCTAATACGCGCACGTGTTCCCACGCCTTGCGCGCACCTGCGCTTTCTCGTGCTTCGCTTCTGCGCGTACCTCTAGATCTTCGCTGCACTCACTTCCCCTTTAGGGTCGAACACACTTGCCACCTCAAGTATCGCAGACTAGGCAATGCACGACCTTACAACTTTTATAGATACTGCCTGGAGCATCATTTGTTCCTGGCAGTATTGTTGTTTCTACAACTGGAGCCCACCGCGAGGGGAGCAGTCAGCAAGATCTAGTTCAGCGCACCTTTGCACTTAGCGCAGTTCGCACATATAAGGTCAATCTCTTTGCAATTTCAAAAGCTAACCATTTTATAGTCACACATTCTCGCGCTTTCCCACGCCTCTGCGCCTCACGCGCGCACCTGTTATACGCCTCGCGCGCGCATCTTTTTCGCGCTGCAATGCCTTACAGAATGCCCATCCGTGGCACAGCACATGCGCCCAAGTTCGACGGCACTACAGACAACCTCGCTGAATTTATTGACGCATATGAACAGCTCGCTGATGAAGCAGGACTCCAAGGACTCGACCGCATCAAAGGTATTATCCGCTACCTTGCGCACGATGATCGAGAACTATGGGGAGGCATGCCAGAAGCGGCAGTAGATGATTACAGCGCCTTTTTAGATGAGGTGAAGGTAATGTATCCTGGATGGGATGGTAAAAGACGCTATGCGCTCGCGGACTTGCGTGCCATCGCGCGCGAATACGCTAACAAACCAATGCCCTCTTGCACAGAATTAAGCGATTACCTGCGCGCATTCAGGAAGATTATGCAGCCACTCATGGACGAAGACTGTATTGGAAAGGCCGAACGCGACCATTTATTCATGGAAGGAATCCCTAGCGATGCTCAGGCGCAAATCCGCTTGCGCCTTATGATCAAGTTCCCTGACCACCATCCATATGACCCATATCCATTCATGGACGTCTTCGCAGCTGCGCAGTTCCTATTACCTGCACGCGCTTTTCCCGCGCCAAGCGCACCAGTAAGCGCACCAGTTAGCGCGCCTGTGGTAGCGCCAAGCATGCCAGTTAGCGCACCAGTGGCTAAGTACAACAATCAATACCACGCGAGCCGCGCAACGCAGGATACGACCACTAGCATGAATGCAACAGCTGGACTCTTCTATCGCGCAACCCCAGATGTTGTACTTGACAAAAGGCCACCAGCTCCTATTCTCGCGCCACGCGCGCGCGCCTTTCCCGCGCCTTCACGTGAATTACGCGCACCTCAACCATCAACTGCGCCAGCATGCAAGGCTATACCAGACTGCATCACCTTAGATCACGAACTCAAGCGCGCGCTCGCAAAGCGCACCGCAGGCGCCTCTTCACCTTCATCATCAGCACCATCTCCTTCACAATCCGCATCATCACCATCACCATCAATCACGTCAGAAGTCAGGGATGACTCTAAACATCTATTGCACACTAACGCGCCAGTTGAAACACACGCGCCTATTGCTATCACCTCACCAACAGTCAGGGATGACTCTAATTATCTATTGCACACTAATGCACCGCTAGAAACACGCGCACCTATCACTATCGCATCGCTCAAGGAAGAAACCTCGCCAATCGCACCATTGCCATCACCGCTATCACCATCCGCATCATCAGAGGTCAGGGATGACCCTAAACATCTATTGCACCTTAGCGCGCCTATAGAGGAGCTTTCTGCCGCATCAGAGGCTCAAGTCACACCTCGTGTCAACCAGAGTTTGCCTCTGGTAATTCAATCTGTCGCATCACGCTACCTAACCACCAAGCAGAGCATGTCTCAGGCGACCCTGGCGCAACTCAGGCGCACCATATTGCGCCTGAGGACGCGCAATGCGCGTGCCTAGAGGCAGTGTATATTTACCCTCATCTTGTTTCGCGCTTTTTGTCCTTTTCATGTTTGAAGCTCTTAAGGAGCTATATGATGATTCCAAACATTTTAAATTCATCTTCGCACCACCCCTTGTTCATGCGCCATGATCGCGCGCATCGCTCAATACGCGCGCGCGTTCCCACGCCTCACGCCTTTATAATTTTAGCAGAGTTTCCTCACCATCGTATTTCTATCATTTTCCCCCTTTTAAATCGCATTTCTTTCATTCACCACAAAACATATTCCAATCAGTCATCCAGGCGCGACTTAGGCGCGCGCCTGACACATACATATGCGCCTAACCCCCCTATCATCACCTTTAACTTCGCACTTCCCACATTTATTCACATTCTTCGCGCTTTTGCTTACCATGTTAATTTTGTTCCTGCACGCCCTGATGCGCACTATTCTCCTTCACCTATGCGCCTATTGCGCCTTGATATACCATTCTTACAGCCCATTGGTGCAACATTTGCGCCTAATTCAACACTATATACATCTCTTGCTAACACATTCACAGAGAAATGGCTGTTCCTTGCATGTTTGGCCAATATAATCAAATTCACGCGACATCGCACCAAGGCGTGCACATCGCGCGCATCCTATCAGCTTGTATGGCGCCTCTACACCCCTCACAGCGCCTCCCATTGGCGCGCCTTCAACCTGCAGCGCGTTGTGCAGGAATTCATTCTGCCAGTTACAAGCCCCCCCCAGCGCGCCAGCCTCGCGCCGCATTCCAACCCTACCTTGGGTAAAGTGTCAGCTCGCAAGAGACGTGAAGTGCACTAGTCACGCGCACTTGCATGCGCTCAAGGAGGAGGATCAAGCGCCTTAGCCGCGCATCAAAGAACAACATATACCATTGCTGTTTCATAGGATACCATTCGTTTACCCTGGGTTTCGTCCAGCGCTCTTCCATTTGTATTTTCTCTCATTATAACGCCATCCAAAGAACTAATAACACACTGATATATATGCATATAGGAATCACCTAGAAAAACATAGAAGAAAAACAAGAAAACAACTTTAGATTGTGCCCACCTAGCTCAATAGTATTATTTTTCTCTTCGCACGCATGACGCGGCACCATGCCCTTTTTACCTTAGAACACGCGCATATGCGCGCAGTATTCCCGCGCCCATACGCCTCACGCGCGCGCACATGCGCGCTTCCCGCGCCTTGCTCATAGGAAGGTGTAGATGTCGACAGCTGCATGAAGAAGACAAGTCGGATAGGACATCCGCAAAGTTGCCATTTTCCTTCATATTTTCACATATAGTTTTACTCACGATGTTCAAACCCTTTAGCATCTAATATTTAGCGCGCCTAGCAGGACTTGGTTTGGACATGGATTGGATCGCTCTTGGACCGCACCACTTCGCATCATACTCACGCACGCATCCTGGACTCCAGGATCATTGCGCAACAGGTCCTCACAGCATATAACACATGCAACACTCACACGCATTCTTGCACCTTGCGCGCGCACACTTTCCCGCGCTTTACACCATATGCGCGCATCCCGCCCACGCTTCGCGCGCCACGTCCATATCACCCTTGCATCATCACCTCACGCTCATGGCACATGATTCACATCAGAGTCACCATTGCAATTCACCATACTATGCTGCATTCACGCGCCTCAAGCGCACATGCGCGCACACTTTCCCGCACCTTTGCGCCTCGCGCGCGCCATGCGCGCAACTTCCCACGCTTCACACATACCATTCCTATGCTCGCGCATTCATCGCTCAACAACCAAAGCATCGTACAAGCATCACACTTGCATACGATCACGCAAGATCCTCACCACGCGCGCGCTGAGTGGGGACACTCAGAATTTAAAGTCCCTGGGAGATGTAGAGACTTGTGTGTCTCATGGTCTGATATGACAGTTTTCACTAGGGAGTATATAGCACGAACTTGCAGCACCCCTCTGTGTGCTTTCCATAGCTATTCCTATATGAGGCGCAGCTTTCCCGCGCAACATGTGTCATGTGCGCACTCTTCCTGCGCTTCACGATGTATATGCGCACGCGCGCGTTCCCGCGCTTGAGCGCCATATAGCGCCAGCCATCCAGAAGCATCCATCCACTGTCCACCAAGCTCTCTAGTGCGTATATTTCCATTTCCCTTATTTGCATATTGTTCCACCTTTATTTTTATCATGGACTCTCACTCATATATATCTTTACATACCTTACTTGGAAGTGCTTTGGCTCCACATGACAGCGCTTAGGCGCCATATATAAGTGCCAGCAGTACATACTATTACTTACTTTTCACCAACTTACTTACTGGTTACTACCCACTTACTACTTAGCAGAACATAGTAGAAATCTATTTGTTTATACCTCACATCTCTCTTCTCTTGTCTTACATCATATCATCACTTAAGCAAACTTATTCTTACACTCTCTCTATTGTTTCCGCATACACATGCACGCCGTCATGTGCTTCGCGCTAATACGCGCGCACCTGCGCTTTCTCGTGCTCCGCTTCAGCGCATACTTCTAGATCCTCACTGTACTTGCTTCCCCTTTAGGGTCGAACGCACTTGTCATCTCAAGTATAGCAGACTAGGCAACTGTTAAGAACGTGCTCAAGGGTCAAATCCAAAGGGCTTGGCTTCAGCTTGTGCACTGCACCCCTTACCCGAGTACGTGCCCCTAACTTCCGAAGGCTGTCAAACGATGTCTGAAGGTTACCGGACGATGTCCGGAGGGTGTCAGGCAATGTCCGGAGTCCAATGTCCGTTGGCGGGAATTCCGGCGGACGTTCGGGAATGAGAGATAAGACTAATCCGGACAAAGTCCGAACTGAGATGCACAGTCCGAAGCTATACAAAGCTGTGGATGGAGCGTATAGAAAAGTCAAATGCTAGTCTATCGGAAAATAGTAAATGAAGCCAGAGATGAAAGCAGAGGAAAATAAAGGCGGTGTAGAAATTACTATACTGAGAGGAACAAATGATGCTCCTAACTGTATCTAAAAAATGTTGTAGGTCAAGTGTTGCCTAGTCTGCGTTACTTGAGGAGACAAATGTGTTCGACCCTAAAGGGGAAGTGGGTGCTGCAAAGATCTAGAGGTACACGCTGAAGCGCAGCACGAGAAAGCGTAGGTGCGCGCAAGGCGCGGGAACACGCGCGCGTATTAGCGCGGGAAAGCGCGCGCGCGTATGCGGAAATGATAGAGACTAAGCTTAAGTGATGATATAATGCAAGATAAGAGATGCAAGTGCGAGATGTAAAGAAATAGAGTTCTACTATATTCTGCTAAGTAGTAAGTAAGTAGTAACAGGTAATTGAGAGGTAAAGTAAGGTGAAAGTGGAAAGTAGGAAAAGTAAGTAAGTAATAGTATGTACTGCTGGCGTTTATATAGCGTGCCTAAGCGCAGTCATGCGGAGCCGAAGCGCTACCGAGTAGGTATGTAAAGATATATATAAGTAAGGGTTCATGATAGAAATAAAGGTGTAACAATATGTGAATGAGAGAAATGGAAATATACGCACTAGAGAAACTTAGTGGACAGTGGATGGATGTTTCTGGATGGCTGGCGCTATAGGGCGCTCAAGCGCGGGAAGTTATGCGCGCATGGCGCGCGTTGCGCGGGAAAGCTGCGCCTCATATAGGAATCGCTGTGGACAGTACACAGAGTGGTGCTGCGAGTTGGTGCTGTATACTCCCTAGTGGAAACTGCCATATCACGCCATGAGAGGCATGATTCTCTACAGCATATCTCTAGATCTTCGCTGCACTTGCTTCCCTTTAGGGTCGAACGCACTTGTCTCCTCAAGTAACGCAGACTAGGCAACGCGCAACCTTATAACATTTACAGATACAGTCAGGAGCCTTGTTTGTTCCTCTCAGTATAGTTGTTTCTACACCGCGCTACATATAGAAAGTCTATTTAAACTTAGTTATAATTAGAGTTGATATGGTTACTCGGTTTGGGAGTGCGCTCGGAAGCGCGCCACATAGTGTAATCTCCCTTCTTAAATACAGAAGGGATTCTTTTGGTTCTGGTACTTACTTTCCCCTTATCTCGGTGTACTGGAAAGTGTATAGATCACCTCCTCACTTGAAATCAGAGCTTATTCTCCTGTCAACTATCATCTGTGCATCCACTCTTCATTAAGGATCTTTTCCCTTAATGTTCTGAGCGCAGCTTTGCTTTGTGTGTGCGCATTCTTGAACCTCCCGCTCACGCGTGCATCTTGCGCGCCTTCGCACGCGTTACCTTCCCGCGCCCGCCTAGCTCATAGAGTTTCCCTCCATTTTTATTCTGAGGAACTTCTCTCAGTGGTTGTCCTTTGGGTCGAGTTGTTGTCTCGTATCCTGGTCTTGCTATAGAGCACCCATTTGTTTTAAGTATTTTCACCTATAGTCAAGATTCCTCGTCTACAGCGGGCTGTCCGCCTTCTATCTCCTTATCTTGATAACCATTTACAAGCTCCGCTTGAACATTCACTATATAGACATGTAGTCCATTGACTGTATTCCTTACTTTAATCTACTGGGTTCTACCTGGAACTTGTCCTTTAGTAAGGTCTCCAACCTTACTATCTAAGAACCACTATTCAAAGGGAGTTGCTGACACTCGCCTTAGCCAGAAACCTTGACCTCTCATCTGAAAGAAGAACTACGTCCGTCTTGCTATCAAGCAGATCGTCTGTTCGGACTTAGACGGCTCAACTTATCCCAGTCGTAACAGTTTGAAACTTGTCCAAAGTCGCATTTTTTTCTATAAAATAATGCCTTGAATATTGAATCATAGAAAGTATCTCAGACAATTATCTTCATCAGTCTTAGCTGAGTTATCGCCAGAGTCAAAATCTTTGAACCCACACAGACAGAATTAGATTCTGTTGTAATGACTGCTTGGCTAAGACCAGTGAGATGCACTTCTAATGGACTCAATCAGAAGTGAACCCTCAAGGCACATTTATCTGCATTTGACCACCACACAAAATGGTGGAATGCAATGACTCATAAGCTTGCATTCAAGGCAAGTTTTGATGGCAAAAGAAAAACCATGTTATCATACAGGTTTTAAGCCTGCTTTGTTTAACAAAAATAGATTTAGCATAGAAAATGTCCATGGGCAAATGATTACTCAAAGGGATTTAGGATCGACAAAGACAGACCTTCAGAGTGTGTAGAGTTCAGAAAGTGTGCAGACCAGAGGAGTTGTGGAAATGACATGGCTAAGATCATTTAAGATGAGTTTCTCAGAAAACCAGGGGTGTTTTTATAGAAAACAAAATTGATCATTAACAGGTTTTGAACCTGCATAGTCCAAGAGAACAGATTTTGACTCTGATGATCACTTGGCAAATTCATCTTCAGCAGGTTTTGAACTCATGCAGACAGATTTAGATTCTGTCATATTGACTGCTTGGCTAATACCAGTTGAATGCACTTGCAATGAACCCAATCAAAAGTGAACCCTCAAGGCAGTTCTTTCAATAGTATAGTCGTCATGATCGATTTTATTTTATTCTACTCTTATTGCAAAAGACATCAGATTTCTTCTGAGGCTCTTGACTTCAAGACCTGTTTATCTAGCAATTGCTCTGAAAAGCGCTGATGACAGACCACCATAGTGGGCCAATGATGTTTGTGATGTCTTGGAATATTTACAGCTGGATCATGAGTGAAAACCAACAATGGAAGGATCACATATGATTGGACTCAAGGAGGATTTTGGAAACTAATACTAGAACTGACAAAATGCAGACAAACATACCTTGAGGATTCACTTTTGAATAGGCTCATTGGTAGTGCATATATCTGGTCTTAGCCAAGCAGTTGATACAATAGAATCTAAATATGTCTACATGAATTCAAAACCTGCTAAAGATGAAATTGTCAAGTGATCATCAGAGTCAGAATCTGTTTCTCTTGGACAGCGCAGGTTTGAAACCTGCTGATGATAACATTTTCATTTCATGAAAATGCATCTTGATGGTCTGAAACCCATTGAATGCTGCATTTTTTCTATTGGAACATGCCTCAAATATTGAATCATAGACAGTCTCTGATATCATGAATAGAGAGTGATTTAGACAATGTTCAACAGTTGGTGTGGATCATAAAACAAGTTGCTGTAAGGCTAGTAGTGAAACATGGTTCCATACACCAGCTTTGAATTTTTTTGGTTTCTCTTCCAAGAAAGTCGTGATGCCACCAGAAAATTGAGGTCTTCCAATTCATTTAAATATTCATGTGGAAATGTGAAGGTGTGATTTCATAGAATAAAAATAAAAATATTATTGTTGGTAGGTTTCATACCTGCACAGTTCAAGAGAAATAGATTTTGACTCTGGTGATAACTTGACTGAGACCAATAAAGATCAACATTTGAAATGCTATACATGAGCAGATATTCAAGACATGTTCTAATACAAAAAATGTGTCACTCAATAGGCTTCAAACCTGTGAACTTCAATGGAAACAGATTTTGAATCTATTGCAGCAATGACATGGCTAACATCAGTTGAGATGAATTGTTGAGAAAGTCATTCATGAGACAATGTCAAGATGTGTTTTCATATAAAATAAATTTCATTATGGGCAGGTTTCAAATCTGCACATTCCAAGAGAAACAGATTTTGACTCTGGTGATCACTTGATAATTTCATCTTTGACAGGTTTTGAACCCACACAGACAGATTTAGATTCTGTCATATCAACTGCTTAGCTAAGACCAGTGAAATACACCTCCAATGGACCCATTCACAAGTGAATCCTAAAGGCAGTTCTTTCAATAGCATGAAGGATCACATATGGTTGGACTCAAGGGGAATGTTAGAAATTAATGTTAGAGCTGACAAAATGCAGATAAATGTACATTGAGGATCCACTTTTGAATGAATTCATTAGGATTGCATCTAACTGGCCTTAGCCAAGCTCTGTTTGCATAGGTTAAAAACCTGCTAAAGATGGAATTGTCAAGTGATCATCAGAGTCAAAATCTGTCTCTCTTGCACTGCACAGGTTTGAAACCTCCTAGTAATAACATTTTTATTTTATGAAATCACACCTTGACATTGACTCATGTGTACTTTTACATTGTAGCTTGCACTCCCAAACACCTGCTTCATATGAAGAAGAGGAGCAGATTGATTACACATCAAACTTTCAAGTTTGACTCTAATGACCTAAGGAATGAGGAAGAATACACATCTGTAAAGGCTGGGATTCAAGGCAAGGATTCAAAAGAGTCATCTGAATGGATTCATTGGAACTGCATCCAATTCATTATAAGAATACAAAAATGGCTTCACACTATACAAAGTAAGCACCCAGCCAAATATAATGTTGTGGTCTTGTACAGCCTAGTCTGCTACACTTCAGAGACAAGTGCATTTGACCTGAGGAATTTGCTGTTTGGAGGCAGTCTAAATGTCAGTGATATGATGGATGATCAATAATCCAGAAGTGTGAAGCAATGTCCAAAGGTATAACTATGATGTCTGACACCAAAGTGTTGAATCTGATATTCTTGAGTTAGCAGATCATTGGGCATTGGGTTTGCAAATAAAGAGAGCAATAATATTCACAATGTCAATGAAGAACTATGAATATTAGATTTGACTCCTAAGAATTGAAAAATGGCTCCTCACTACTTGGATGATGGATGATACTGCAGCACATAATACAGTGACATATCACCTTACTTACTGGCCAGCCCACCTTGACATTTTCTCCATGTGACATGGGCCAGCCCACCATGGGCCCACTTTATGAGTGTATGTCGGTGTACATGGGTGGGCCCGGCGGTGCTGTGTACCATATTGTTATGGGCAGGCCCACTGCCGATATTCTTCAAAACATTGCAGTGGGCTGACAGGGGTCTGGATGAAGTAGACTGTGTTTACAGGTGGGCTCGCAGTAATGAGGAACAGGGATCATTCAACAATTCCAAGTGGGCCCATGAGTTTCTGAGATGGCTGGAATACTGGCGCCGATGAATTGCCAGCGGCCAAAAAAATGAGGCATTCCGGCGAATGTAAAAGTAAACCAGTGAGTGGAAATATCACCACCGGCGAATGTAGCGGTGATGAAATGATGGCGGATCATAATGTCAACGACCGCCGGCGCATGTAGCGGACTACCGGACGTGCAAAGTAATCAACGGCCGGCGGAGATTACTCAGCGCACCGGCGATGTAGTCCGGCAGGTCCTACCAATATGCTTTGATACAACAGGTGGGCCCACGTGATAGGTAGAATAAAACAATGGGCTCATTGCTGGTGGGATGAATGGAGTGGTGGGCCCAAGCAGATACTACCTTATATGTGGCTGAGCTGGGGCTGCGGCGATAAGGCGCTCGAGGGAGCCCATATCATGTCACCTGAATTGAATAGGCCCGGGCCCCGTATGTGCGGCGGACGGGTGGGCCTGGAGCACCACATTCATGAACACTGCTGGGCCCAGATCTCTATCTCGGAGCTCATGGGCTGGCCGCATAATCATAACGAAACCCCAAGGGACGTTAGGGAGACGCACGGGCCCAGAGGCGTCAGCATTGTATACAGTCGGGCCTACCCCCTGTGCAGCGGTGGCTGGGTGGGCCCAATAGCGCCAGATCGATGCAATGGGCCCATCCCAGGTAAGCCAAATTGGCACGCAGGCCACGTGACACCTCTTAAATCTGGGGTGGGCCCACATCACATCAAACAAGCAGAACGGGCCCAGTCTTGGCTAACGGGATTAACAGGCAGGCCCAGCGGGCTGCACAATATCCACTGATAAACTTGAACCGGCGATATGGCGCCGAACGGCACCGACAATCGCCGATGCTTGTATGGAACTGAGGGATCAATGACTTTGAAGAAATCCCCAAATGTACTATATATACCCCAATTCTATGCAAATTCCATCGCATTGGTAACTACAGATTTGTACCTTGAATAATCACCTCGAGGTACATCTACAAATTCATGGATATCATCCCTCATGTACCACACCCAGCCAACTCGATCGCCGTTCACCCAGTTCACCCCATGCCTAACAATTCTTCCCGAGGCGCCGGCCATGACACCTGCATTATATGCAATTTCAATCCCAATATTTGGCATCTTCATTCGCGCCGATGTATACCCGCCGACGCTGGTCATTATGTCAAACCATTGAGCGCGGGATAGAGCATCTCGGTGCAAGGGAGTATACCGGTTGCACATAACGGCGACGACGGTAAAGACAGATGCCCATTCTCTAAGCCGAGTCCCCATGATCTGTGTTTGATGAGTATCTGCCCAAACCCCAAGCCCCAGTTGTGTTGTCAACGATGACCAATAGAGACCGGAGTGCATGACTCTCAATGCAGCGGCAACAAGGGCCGCCGGTCTGCACATCGCCCGACAGTAAGCCGCACCATCGTTGCTTTTAAGGGTCGCCGACACTTCAGGCTGAAACTGTGGAGCCTATGAAGAAATCAGGCAAGAATATTCTGTTCCGAACAGTCAACGCACCGGATGACCTTGCAGGAACCACCCCGGCGATAGATTTATGCACCCTGAGGTAAGGCCATGTTCACTGATTTGAAAATTGGATTTATGGGTACGCCATGTGTCCTTCGGCGATGTACCACGGGTGATACTTTTGCCCAGCGGGCCCGACATCATCATCGTCGCCGAAAGCATGTCATTCTGTAACAGTGAGCGGAGATCATCGGCGAGTTGTGCAAGCCTACCTGAATGGCAGCATCAATTGCTCCAGGGAGGTACCATAGCACGATAAGACCAAATTTGTCGAGGACAACTGCAGGACGCTCCAGGATAATCTCACGATCCGGCGGGTATCGGGTAAGGAGAAATTCTTCACGTCCAGGGTTAACACCTCTCTCCTGCTTTTGCAGTACTTCGGAATATCTCGTCATATCGAAGTTGATAGTGACTAAAGCCAATTCAAATCAACACTAGTGCCGGATGCACGGAAAGGTCATTACCAGGATTGAGATATGCATCGGCGAGGATCCTTGCGAGGTGAGAGCAACCTAGCATCAAAACAACATCGAGCTCCGGCGGCGGGAGGACCTTCGGCGTCACTCCAACAATGGCACAGAACTGGCGGCAAACATAGTCACTGGCAAGATGAGTGGTGGCCAAAGCCCAGTCAGCAGGGAGCAAACTCATGGAGGCGGGGACAGACACAACCATATCACTGACTGGTCAACACCTTTATAACTACCACTTATCGGGAATCGATGATGGGACGTAAGATAATGACATAAAAGAATGTTAGGCCCCCGGTTAAGAAAGCCACGTGCCCGAGCCTTCCCGATGAATGGATAACACAAACGTAATGATGCAGACATGGCAGTATAGTGTATGTCCTAGATAAAGACAACGGACCGCAGCTTCGGAGTCGGTCGCCGGAAGGTAAGGAAATCACCGGCATTGCAGCGGCGCCTCACAACGGCGCATCTCTGAGGGAGGATGATCAATAGTGAATGTTTAACAAGAATATTATTGCACAGTTCCGAATTATCTACCACTACATGGCGACTGTAAGAATAATGACCAATGGAAATCATTTAGGTGGCGGGACCCTTCCCAGATGCCGATTCACCGGAGGGACGGGTGATCTGGGAACCTGAGGGTCCGGCGTGCGTGGCGGAGATACTTGGAACGGAAGTACCTGCGATGGTGGACGGACCTGGGGTGAAATTGAAATAAAGCCGTTCCATTGCCTGGGCCTGCCCGGCGCTCATGCCTTGACTGTATGGGACTGGATGACCGGCAGGAGGGAAGAACACAGCATTATTAAAATGAGGAACGGGTGGGTTGGGGACAACACGTTGCCGGATGGACTCATAGGCATCCATCAGGACGGCAGTACGATGTCCTTGTGCAGTCAACACTGCATCGGCGCTCCGGATCTGAGCCTCACGAGTCTGAGATTCGGCATGCAAGGCCTTCACCTCCTCTTGCAATCCGGCGACCTCGGCACGCATTTTCTCCATCGCTCGGATGTCAGTATCCTGAGCAGCAAGGCGGGCGTTCATGATTTGAACCAACTCGGCCATCTTGGCGTTCTGAGTTCGGATGTCGGCCACCTGAGTCTGAAGGTTATTGATGGTGTCCTGAACCGCCACTAGGGGCGACACCGAATCAAGTTTCACCTCTAGCGTCATGGCCTGCAAATCCCTTGCAACCTTGTCACCGGGCGCGTCAATTTCCATGTCTTCGGCGATTGACGGAGGCGATTGAGTTGGACGAGGAGGCAGCATGAGTGGAATTGCGGCGATGGGAGTGTTCTTTACCGAATAAGAAGGAGGAAGACTCAAGGCATTTTGGGAGCTTACAGCATTGACATCAGTCTGCATCGCCGTGCTCATGGTACCCACAGGCTCAGGGGCGACCAATGCCTTTTGTTCCGGCAACATAGCTTCACTTTTTTGCCGGTCGCGTGTGGCAGTCCTAGTGCTGAACCTTTTCTGGAGAATACAGTAATGAGACAATCATAAAGATAGAATGACAAAGCTCCCTACCTGGACCTCATACCATGGTTTCCGTTGATCACCAGCGTTTCGCATCGGCGGAGGATGGTCAGAGGCCTTTTTCGGCGGCCCGCCAGAACTCACATCTCTAGACTTCTTCCGCTCACGGTCCCGCCGGCGTGTCTCTGACGGCAATGTAACTTCCCTTCCCTTCCCTTTTCTATCCGTCGGGACCTCAGACCCAGACGAGACTACTATCTCCACCCGCTTGCTTTTCGGCTTTGGCCTTGGTCTAGTCAGCGTTGTATTTGTATCGCCCGGAGCGACATCCTCAGCTTTGTCCACAATCGCCGGCGCGATGACCTTGTCTTCAGAGCAAACAGCGACCTCTGCGGATCCACCAGTAGAGCTCCTCTTCCTCTTGTGGAGAGCATCACTTTGGGTGATATCCCCAACAATTTCGACTTCGTCACTGTCCTGACACAAGTCTATCGGCGTCTTCCTCGTGACAGATCTTCCGGGTGGCTTGGACTTTGCTGCCACTGATGGGACCGCCGGTGTATTTGTGGTCACCTCGACCGGTGGTGTATCTGGAGGTTGCGACATTGGTGCTGGCGCCGAGGCAGTAATTACCTTGTGAGCCTTGCCATATAACTGATGGCGCTCGATGCGAGAGTCGTTAGACTTGATGTTGTTCCACACCGGGACACTAAGAAACGATGTCTGACCAACACGATCTACATGCTCCATTAATTCCATGGCTGCCGAAAGCAAGATCGGCGGAATTTCAGTCGCCGACCGTGCATGAGTTTGAAATGCCGGAGTCTGTGCTTAATTAGGTAACAGTGCATGACTAATGAGGACATGCTGACCATGATGTTTGCCATCTCTGTGGCCATGTTCAGGTGGCCGGCGGGACCTTCGCTCGACTGCAAGGCTCTTGCCAAAATTTGGAGCACGCCGGCGGTTACCTCATTGAAGACCTTGTTCGAGACTTCTGAGGATGGCATGATGAGCGGGGAATGTGAGCGTAGATAACAAAAATGGGGACAATTCGCTTGTCATTATATGGCAGATGGAACAAATTAAAATTTATGTCATAATACGAACTCGGCTCGGTCACCCGTACCATGCGGCGGCATGCGGATTCAGAAGCACTGATCTCTGACCACATCTGTGACCACGTGTCAATTTTCACACGCACATAATCTATTGTCCTGGCTAAGTGTTGAAACCCCGCAGATGCGGCCACAACACTAATCGGCACATATTTAATGCTCACCTCTTCGACGGTTCTTCCAATCACTCATCTGAACCTCGTCACTTTTTTCTACAATATGACTAGCAACCGTCACGTCCATTTCGAGCTGCCCACGAACGGCGATACACCCTCCAACTCGCCGATTTCTAACACCGGCAACCAACCTCCAAGTACGTGTTTCTGTGGCATGCATGATTGTTAATTTATTTCCAATTAGGGTTCAACTTCGGGTTTGGGAATTCGCCCAGCCATCTTACGGCAGACTTGGCGCGTACGAGGCGTACCGTCCCCCGAACCTTCAATTTTGGGTTTCCGGTGCGAAAGCAAGTCATGGCAGATGCCCTTGAGCCGGAGGCGGCGCATCACACAGCTGTGACACCACCACAACCTCAAAAATTCGACTTTGGGTTTACAGCGACCAAGCATGGCCATGCGGCAGTGGACCTTACATCACCTTCCCCAGCTCCAACAAAATTTAACTTTGGCTGGACTCAATCCCATACCACAGAGCAGCCGGCAGTTCCGGCACGCCCAGCGGCAGTCGACTCGGAGCCCACACCATCTTCCCCAGCTCCCACAACATTCAATTTTGGCTGGACTCGGTCCATTGCCACAGAGAAGCCGCCGGTCCCGGCATCTCAACCATTCAACTTTGGAATGAATGTGGAGAGTGAGATTCCACCCTCACTGCCCTCGCCGCAGGATGTCCGGCGCAACCGCCGTAGCTGTTCCAACACTCCCGACAATGGAGTGCCAGCGTCGGTGATACCTCTCAAGAGAGCCATATCGCCACCGCTGCCCTCAACTCCTCCTCAGGCACCGGCGGCCAAACATACAGCCAAGTTCAACTTCGGCTGGAAGGAGCCACCTTCAACAACAGCAGCTGTTGCTACCCATGTTGGGTTTGACCATAATAATAAACGTAAGTCGCTCATCTATATGCATTAGTTATTCGAAGATTAACCACCATTCTAGCATTCCAGTTCGGTTGTAAGGTCCCTCCGGCAAAGGTAGGGGAATGGACACCGGCGCCTATTACAGCCGCCGTGCCACAAGGTGCACTGGTGCCGATGGTAAGACCGGCGCCTAACATAGCCGCTGTGCCAGAGGCAGCATCGGCTCCCGAGCCAGACCCCTACACGCCCAAGGCCTTGCCGAACTGGGAGGGTGCTTTCCCCGCTGCCAAACGACGGAAACTCGATTCCGCCAGTCAAGTGATCCGCCAAGGCACCATCGGAGGCCTTATCGGCGACGCTGAGAAGGCTGCAATTGACATTGTGAAACGGCTCAATGGGGATGAATGTAAGTCCCGCAACTGACATGAGTCTTCCAACTTTACTGACTTATTTACAGTTGATCAACTCGCCCAAACAATGCTGGGTAGCCTCATTAGGCCCGGTGATGATGTAGAGATCCCACGCCGGAAGATGTCTTGGACAGCAACCGCGCTGTATTATCGGCGTTCTGTGAGTCCAGAGATCGGTTGACTAGGATCTTCAAAGATCTTATCACCCTTCATCATGCATCTGAGCACCACATACGCCAGCTTTCGTTCATGGACTCTCTCGCAAATGAGGTTGAGACAGCAGAGAGGACTGCCGGTAATCCATAGTACATACATTATATCTTTCAATTAGTTGCGGCTATTTCTTTAGTACCACCAATGTTATGTTAACGGCCATACATTCACATTGCCGATGAGTTACACTGATGTGCACTGGCGGACAGTGCTTTTCATTCTATGCCGGCGTATCCTATGTACAGATGTAATATGACATAATGATTACTTCCTGCCCCGCTTAGCCCTTGAAGCTTCCGGCGCAGTGGTTTTACTCCTGGTTCGCTTTGCCAGCGTGTCACTCACGGCGTCAGTGCCACGGCGTTTCAAGTTCTTGGGAAGCTCATGTGATGTATATGCGACCTCCTTGCTCCCCTGTGACTTGAGAGGCTGTCCGGAGGGAATAGAACCTTTCATCGGAGGCTTCTGAACCCCGCCGACCTCAGTGACAACTTCTTTGGTAGCCCGGCGTGACCCTGCAGCCCGTGTCTTCTTGGTCGGCAAGGCGACCTTTGGGGGCGGCGAAATCTCGGGCTCTCCACCGGTGGATGGTGCTTCCTCATCTTCACTGGATGGACTAACACCATCCTCTCCGAGATCACCGTCCAACTCGTCCTCCGAATTGCTATTCTCCGCGACACGGCGGCGGTTGGCTTTAGGGTTGGCTTTGCCCTTACCCTTGCCTTTGCTCTGCTTTGTGGCATTGCCATGGTGAGCAGTGAGTGGACACACATCTGCCTCTTGCATCTCGCCATCGGAGTCTTTCCAGGCCTTGAATGAAAATGCCGGTTGCATGTCGTTTTTCTGGCGGTCAAACCAGAAATCTAGTACAGTGGTGGCATCTGCTTTATCCATCTTGGATGGCTCCTTGAGCTGCACGCCGGCCGGCCAATGGGCGCCGTCAAAGAATGCCCATGGGTCATGGATTACATCCCCCCATGGCACCGCCGCTTTCAGGTTTTCTTCGCCGGAGCACATTCCTGTTAAGAATCAGAATGATGTACCATCTGACAGAGCAAAACAAAGTACTATAGAGCTTCGTCAAGAAAGACCGAATCATGTGCTGTTGTTCCGCTCGTTTCCATCCTGTTGTGTCGGGCAGAATTGGCCACCCATCGGCGTCTTCGTCAAGTTCAACTAATTTCCTGGGGACTCGTTGTAGAAACAACAATGCAGAGAGGAACAAACAATGCTCCTGACTGTATCTAAAAAGTTGTAGGTCGTGCGTTGCCTAGTCTGCGATACTTGAGATGGCAAGTGCGTTCGACCCTAAAGGGGAAGCAGGTGCAGCGGAGATCTAGAGGTACGCGCTTCAGCGAAGCGCGAGAAAGCGCAGGTGCGCGCAAGGTACGAAGGCGCGGGAACGCGCGCGCGTATTAGCGCGAAGCGTGGGAAAGCGCGCGCGTGTAAGCAGAAATAAGAGACTAAGCTAAAGTGAAGATATAAGCAAGATAAAGGATGTGAGATGTGTTGTGCTAATGAATAGATTTCTACTGCGACTTTCTAAGTAGTAAGTACTAGGTAAAGTTGGGTGAAAAGTAGTAAGGTCAAGTGAAAGGTAGGAAAAGTAAGTAAAGTAAGTAAAAGTGTAGTATGTACTGCTGGCGCTTATATAGCGCGCCTAAGCGCGGTCAAGCGGAGCCGAAGCGCTACCGAGTAGGTATGTAAATATATATATGAGTGAGAATGCATGATAAAAATAAAGATGTAATAATATGCAATGAGAGAAATAGAAATATACGCACTAGAGAACATGGTGGACAGTGGATGGATGCATCTGGATGGCAGGCGCTATAGGGCGCGCAAGCGCGAGAACGCGCGCGCATATACATCGCGAAGCGCGGGAATGGTGCGCGCATGGCGCGCGTTGCGCGGGAAAGCTGCGCCTCATATAGGAATCGCTGTGGACAGTACACAGAGCGGTGCTGCGAGTTCGTGCTAAGTACTCCCTAGTGAAAAGTGCCATATCATGCCATGAGAGGCATGATTCTCTACATCTCCCAGGGACTTTAAATTCTGAGTGTCCCCACTCAGCGCGCGCATGGTGAGGATTTTGCATGATAGTATGCGCGTGCGATGCATGTACAATGTTTGGGTTGCTGAGCAATGAATGTGCGAGTGCAGGAATTATTGCGTGATGTGCGATGTATGCGAAAGCGCAGGCGCGCGCAAGGTGCGAAGGCGTGGGAAGGTGTGCGCATGGTACGCGCGAGGCGCGAGAATGTGCGCGCGCTATGCGTGAAGGCGCGGGAATGAAGCGTAGCATGGCGAATTGCAAGGGTGACTCTGGGGTGAATAGTGTTCCATGGGTGTGAGGCGATGATGTGAGAGTGATATGGACATGGCGCGCGAGGCGTGGGTGGGATGCGCGCATATGGTGTGAAGCGTGGGAAAGTGCGCGCGCGCACGGCGCGAGAAAGCGCATGAGTGTCGCATGTGTTGTATTCTGTGGGGATGATGCGAGGTGGCACAGTCCAGGAGCGATCCAATCCATGTCCAGACCAAGTCCTGCTAGGCGTGCTAAATATTAGATGCTAAAGGTTTGAACATTGTGAGTAAAACTATATGTGAAAATGCGAAGGAAAAAACTGTAACTTTGCGGATGTCCTGTCCGACTTGTCTTCTTCGTGCAGCTGTCAACATCTACACCTTCCTATGAGCAAGGCGCGGGAAGCGCGCATGTGCGCGCGCGCGCGAGGCGTATGGGCGCGTGAATATTGCGCGCATATGTGCGCGTTCTAAGGTAAAAAGGAGCATGGTGCCGCGTCATGCATGCGAAGAGAAAATATACTATTGAGCTAGGCGGGCACGTTCTATGATTGTTTTTCTTCTATGTTCTTCTAAGTGATTCCTATATGCATATATATCAGTGTGTTATTAGTTCTTTGGACAGCATTATAATGAGAGAAAATGAAAATGAAAGCGCGCTGGACAAAACCCAGGGTAAAACAAACAATATCCTATGAAACAGCGATGGTATATGTTGTTCTTTGATGCGCGGCTGAGGCGCTTGATCCTCCTCCTTGAGCGCGTGCGAGTGCGCGTGACTAGCGCGCTTTGCGTCTCTTGCGAGCTAACGCTTTACCCAAGGTAGGGTTGGAATGAGCAAGGCTGGCGCGCTTGGGGGGGCTTGTAACTGGCAGAATGAATTCCTGCACAACGCGCTGCAGGTTGAAGGCGCGCCAATGGGAGGCGCAGCAAGGGGTGTAGAGGCGCCCTACAAGCTGATAGGGTGCGCGCGATGTGCGCGCCTTGGGGTGATTTCGCGCGAATTTGATTATATTGGCCGAACACGCGAGGAACGGCCATTTTCCTGCAAATGTGTTAGCGAGAAATGTATATAGTGAAGAATTAGGCGCAAATGTTGCGCCAATGGGCTGTAAGGGTGGTATATCAAGGCGCAATAGGCGCATAGGTGAAGGAGAATAGTGCGCATCAAGGCGCGCAGGAACGAAATTGACATGGTAAGCAAAAGTGCGAAGAATGCGAATAAATGTGCGAAGTGCGAAGTTAAAGGTGATGATAGGGGGGTTAGGCGCATATGTATGTGTCAGGCGCGCGCCTATGTCGCGCCTGGATGGCTGAATGGAATATACCTTGTGTTGAATGACAGAAATGAAATTTAAAAGGGGAGAAGCGATAGAAATGCGATAATGTGAAGACTCTGCTAGAATTATGAGTGCGCGAGGCGCGGGAACACGCGCGCATATTGCGCGATGCGCGTAATCATGGCGCGTGAACAAGGGGTGGTGCGAAGATGAATCTAAAGTGTTTGGAAGCGTCATATAGCTCCTTAAGAGCTTTAAACATGAAAGAGACAGAAAACGCGAAATGAGACAAGGGTAAATATACAATACCTCTAGGCGCGCGCATTGCGCGTCCTCAGGCGCAATATGGTGCGCCTGAGTTGCGCCAGGGTCGCCTGAGACATGCTCTGCTTGGTGGTTGTGCAGCGTGATGCACGGATGCTTTACCGGCAAGCGATAGTCACTAGATGCAAAAAGCGCGACATGCGCGTGATCGTTAGTGACAGATGGAATTACCTGGTTGATGCAAGGTGTGACTTGAGCCTCTGATGCGGCAGAAAGCTCCTCTATAGGCGCGCTAAGATGCAATAGATGTTTAGGGTCATCCCTGACCTCTGATGATGCGAGTGGCGATAGCGGTGATGGCGATGGTGCGATTGGCGAGGTTTCTTGCTTAAGTGATGCGATAGGTGGGCGCGTTTCAAGCGATGGCGTAATAACGTCCACAATGGGCGCGTTACTGTGCAATAGATATTTAGAGTCATCCCTGACTTCTGGCGAGGTGATAGCGATAGGCGCGCGCGATGCGACAGCGATAGGCGCGCGTGTTTCAACTGGCGCGTTAGTGTGCAATAGATGATTAGAGTCATCCCTGACTTGCGATACAATTGATGGTGATGGTGATGGTGCGGATTGCAAAGGAGAATTGTTAGCATGCAAAACAGGTGATGAAGGAGATGATGATGGAGGTGAAGAGGCGCCTGCAGCGCGCTTTGCGAGCGCGCGCTTGAGTTTCGTGATCTAAAGTGATGCAGTCAGGTATAGCTTTGCATGCTGGCGCAGTTGATGCTTCAAGGGCGCGTGAATTGCGCGTAGGCGCGGGAAGGACGCGCGTGCAAGGCGCGTGAATAGGAACTGATGGCCTTTTGTTAAGTACAACTTCTGGAGGTGCGCGATAGAAGAGTCCAGCTGTTGCATTAGTGCTAATGGTCGTATCCTGCGTTGTGCGACTCGCGTGGTATTGATTGTTGTACTTAGCCACTGGTGCGCTAACTGGCATGCTTGGCGCTACCACAGGCGCGCTAACTGGTGCGCTTACTGGTGCGCTTGGCGCGGGAAAAGCGCGCGCAGGTAATAGGAACTGCGCGGCTGCAAAGACGTCCATGAATGGGTATGGATCGTATGGGTGGTGGTCAGGGAACTTGATCATAAGGCGCAAGCGGATTTGCCGCCTGAGCATCGCTAGGGATTCCTCCATGAATAAGCGGTCGCGTTCGGCCTTTCCAATACGGTCTTCGTCCATGAGTGGCTGCATAATCTTCCTGAATGCGCGCAGGTAATTGCTTAATTCTGTGCAAGAGGGCATTGGTTTGTTAGCGTATTCGCGCGCGATGGCGCGCAAGTCCGCGAGCGCGTAGCGTCTTTTACCATCCCATCCAGGATACATTACCTTCACTTCATCTAAGAAGGCGTCGTAATTGCTTACTTGCGCTTCAGGCATTCCTCCCCATAATTCTCGGTCATCACGTTCAAGGTAGCGGATGATACCTTTGATGCGATCAAGTCCTTGGAGTCCTGCTTCATCAGCGAGCTGCTCATATGCGTCAATAAATTCAGCGAGATTGTCTGTAGTACCATTGAACTTGGGCGCGTTTGCTGTGCCGCGGATGGCATTCTAAAAGGCATTGAAGCGTGAAAAAGCGCAGGCGCGCGCAAGGCATAAACAGGTGCGCGCGTGAGGCGCAGAGGCGTGGGAAAGCGCGCGCACAAGGCGCGAGAATGCTAACTATAAATTGGTTAGCTTTTGAAAGTGCAAAGAGATTGACCTTAAATGTGTGAAGATGCGGCAAAACTAGATCTTGCTGACTGCTCCCCTCGCGGTGGGCTCCAGTTGTAGAAACAACAATACAATGAGGAACAAAAAGAAGCTCCTGACTGTATCTGTAAAAGTTGTAAGGTCGCGCGCTGCCTAGTCTGCATTACTTGAGAAGCAAGTGCGTTCGACCCTATAGGGGAAGTGAGTGCAGCAAGGATCTAGAAGTGTGCGCTTAAGCGAAGCGCGAGAAAGCGCAGGTGCGCGCAAGGTACAAAGGCGCGGGAACACGCGCGCGTATTAGCGCGAAGCGCGGGAAAGCGCGCGCGTATGCGGAAATGAGAAACTAAGCTTAAGTAGTGATATAAAGCAAGATAAGAGATATAAGAGTGCAAAATGTAAAGGAATAGCTTTCTACTATGTACTGCTAAGTAAATAGTGGGTGATAACTAGTAAGTGAAAAGTAGGAAAAGTAAGTAAAGTAAGTAAAAGTGTAGTATGTACTGCTGGCGCTTATATAGCGCGCCTAAGCGCGGTCAAGCGGAGCCGAAGCGCTACCGAGTAGGTATGTAAATATATATATGAGTGAGAATGCATGATAAAAATAAAGATGTAATAATATGCAATGAGAGAAATAGAAATATATGCACTAGAGAACATGGTGGACAGTGGATGGATGCATCTGGATGGCAGGCGCTATAGGGCGCGCAAGCGCGAGAACGCGCGCGTATACATCGCGAAGCGCGGGAATGGTGCGCGCATGGCGCGCGTTGCGCGGGAAAGCTGCGCCTCATATAGGAATCGCTGTGGACAGTACACAGAGCGGTGCTGCGAGTTCGTGCTAAGTACTCCCTAGTGAAAAGTGCCATATCATGCCATGAGAGGCATGATTCTCTACATCGTCTCTTTGATTTGACCATCTGGGGTTCCCCGTCGTCCTCGCCATCTAAACATTCATTTGCCTCAGTATGCTCGCCGGTAAGACATTCACATGGCCTCACCAAATTGCTCCCCCGCATATTCCACCCATTCAGGCATGATGATGCCGTCCCAATCCCTTGTCTTGATAAAGCTCTCTCCATCCCCAAATTGTTCATTGAAGTCGTGGCTGCAGTGACTGTTGAATAAATCGCCGATTGATCGGCGATGACACTCACCCTCCCAACATAAGCTTGCCTTGGCTGTCCTTCCAAGCTGATAGGATGCAGACCCTCATTCCGGCTTTCTTGAACATTTCAGTGGCGAAATGCTCGATCATGTCGGCGCCTTGCTCT